>JAAAKG020186562.1:8516-25225 GCA_010014905.2 Druon quercuslanigerum | reverse complement strand
CTTCTGATTGCATAACGCAATCTTTTCAGAACTTCAACGTAGTACTCTTAACTGATTGCTTGGTTTTTAAGAGCATATTTGTGATGCACAACGCCCTCATAATCGAAAAAAACAATCAACATTGACTTGATGTTCCTTAGACTTTGACGGGCTTTTTTCGGCCGAGGCTCGGATGGAAGCTTTCATTGCGAAGATAGTGGTTTTGTTTCGGGATCATGACCATAAACCCATGTTTCATCACCAGTAACAACCTTTTTGAAAAAGTTTTCACCACTATTGATAATTTCCAGATTGTCCTGAGCGATTTCTAATCAAAGGTTTTTTTGTTGGTCTGTGTGCCGTTTCGGGATGAATTGCAAAAAAGTCGATGTAAACAAATACACGCTGCGCGGGAACTAAGTCGTTTTATCGGCATCTCCAGAGTTCGTCTGAGTCTCCCTGCGCGAAGGCATGAACGTAGGTAGAATACTTTTGGGACAGCCCTCGTATATAATGAGATTGGTTTTTATTCATTTTCAAATAGCAAACCTTCATTTACTTTTTACAGAAGCAGATGCTTTTCGGTTTATTCCTCGCAACCCATCGCCATCGCCAACACCGTCACCACCTTCGTCAACATCGCCTTCAACCTCGCCAACTCCTTCTCCATCAAGGCCACCAACACCACCAAATCTCCAAATGCCTGAAAACCAACATCATATTTACGGAGTTGCTACTGGGATGACATTTTTTATAGACGCATACGTTGGGTATTGGATTACTTATCCACCTGGCTCATCAGGACCACGACTAGTCTATGTTTCCATCTTCCCTCTACGTGATAGGGGGTTGTAGGGACTTCCCTGAAATTGCGCTAATCACTTACGTGAAGATTAAGGTGGTCCAAAAATGTAAAAGAAATTTTCTTTTCACTTTTTTTGAGTTTTTGTCATAATTTTTCAGGGTTTAAGAAAATCTTACGGGAAAGTCATCTGCTTGTAGAGAATTTTCCAACGTAGAATTTGATCTATTAGATATGAAAACTATCCTTAACACGACAAACGTCAATCATTCATCAAATCAACATAATGAGCACAGTCTCCTCGTCTTTTTTAACCTAAAATTATTTACATTTGTTTAGTGGAATATTTATTAACATTAGTTAACTAATTTTCAATTATTTTTTATTTATATTATTTTTCGGTTGTAGAAAGAGATAATACAGTGCTTAAAAGGTCGGTTTTATCAGGAATTGACATTTTTGGTTTTAAGGATAGTTTTCAGAGACCCAAAACTGAAAAAAGTTATTTTTCTTTATTCTATAATGGCTTGAGCCACCCTAGTGCAGAGACTAATTATATAATATTTTTCTGCTGTACGTTCCTGAATTCAAACATAATTAACCGAAAATAATTCTTACTCATTTGTGACGTAAGGGGGTCCTTCATTAATGTAGGTAATTTTTGGGAATTCGCAAATAAAAGAAATAACTCGCAGTAATTGTGCAGAAATTTAGATTCTGGTCTTTGAATTTTAATGGTACTAATAATTTAGTTATAAATTTTATTTTTTCGTCGAACATTCAACTATTTTGTTAAAGATTCGTCTTTTAGGGTTCACAGTTCAACTATTTTCGTAGAAAATTTACGTTTTGATTAAAATTCATATTTTAGATTTTAAAAGTCTACTGAAATTTTTGTTTAGTGAAAATTCTACTTCTTTTCTTAAATTTGTCTTTCTAAATAAAGACGGCATCTACCATAGTAAAAATTGCATCTTTCTGGGATAAAAATGCAACTGTTCGGTTAAAAATGTAATAATTTTGTAAAAAAAGTAATTCTTTTTAGTAGAATATTCGACTGCTCTGTTCAAAATTCAACTATTTCTTAAAAAATTGCTTTTTTTAAATTAAATTTTGATTAACAAAAATCTACTCTTCTCGGCTGTGTAAGGAACTACAGAAATTCCGATTACTGGTTGAGTGCTTTTCCATTAAGCTACTAGAGAGATCGAGAGAAGAATATACACGCATATTTATTACACGAACTCCAGGTGTTACAAGTTAAATTTGTCAAGGAATCTCTATTATCATCAGAAAATTACATAATTTTTCAACGTCTTTACAGACTAGATGGAGCTATAGTTACATTTTCAAAAAAACTGATGAATTTTCAACTAAAATAATAATTTTTGTGAGTAGAATAGTTGAATTTGAAACAAAAAGTTTAAAAATATATAATTATTAACATTAAAAAAGATTTACACGAAGTCGTTAAAGTTTTAACTGGAATGGTAAAACTTTCAGTAAAAAAATGAATTTTTAACTAAATATCTCATTCACCAACCAAGGAGATAAATTTTGAATTGAAATTATGAATCTTCTATCAAAAAAATTAATTTGTTACAAAATAGTACATTCGACGGCATGATACGTAGACAAGAGCTATCAATACCAAGTCGACGTTATAAACGCAGAGAGTCTCTATTCTCTAAAAAAAAGAGCACTTAAAAACTTTGTTTTTAGCTAATTTTTGAAAAATATATTTTGAAATTTTTCAGCAGGTCACTTTTCTCCAATCTTTGGAAAATGATCTCGAGAACAGTGCGGAGCTCCTTCGAGTCTGACATGATGAAACAATACTGACCATCTGCAGGTTGATCACCAATATCTATGGAAATAGAAAATCCATCCCTTCCCCAATACTCACGCCCATTCTTCCGGGAAATTTTAGGCTCCTTTGAAATATATAATCGTTCCTGTAAACTGTAAAAAAACATGTGATACTCTTAAAGGTTTACCAAAGCTTCGTAGGTAAACCGAGTCACATCTTGGCCAGCAGATTACCGTGATGGCTTTAAAGCAGCTCCCTGACAAGTGTTTTATAAAAACTCTCAAATTGTCAGTTCACAATTCTTTGGAATTATCCTGTAGCGAAACAAAGAAAAAAAATTACGAACAACTATAACAAATTACTTCCTTAACCTTTAAAATTCAAGCCGACCTGCAGAAGAGAGAGAGAGAGATTGCGGAAATGTTTCACTAAACTAGGTAAACTCGCAAATATTTTTAATAATTATTGTGCCTAAAAATACATACCACTGGTTTCGGGGCTTGCAGACAGGAAGCAGAAAAAGAGTTATGAGCCATGTTTCTTTGGACAAAAATAGATATTACCATAAAATCCTAAAACCTGAGAAATGTGAGGGCTGTACGCGAAGAAATACAACAATGTTATAGCGTCATCTAATTAATATGGGCGATTCTTCAGAGAAAAGGCTTCCCTTCAGTACTTGTGCTCTTTTTATTAATCTTAATTTTACATTCAAACTTTTGAACTTTTTAAATATTAGTCACGGGTATTTTACCAATACGATATTCGATTCTCTAGTTTACGGCTGGCATCAGCGCTTTTGAAGAACAGGCCTATTTTCACGTAAGAAGAGTAGACTTAATAGACTTAGACTTAGAATTTACACCGAATTTTAAAACCTTTGTCAAAATTTTTGGTGAATTGTTCCCGGAATAAATCAGTATCAAAGAGCTGACTGTCATCGTTCTCGAGTTTTGTGACAAGTTTTTAGGACTTTTCCACGAAAATTCTTTCGACAAGCAGGAGAAACTGGTTCATCACGTATGCGTCGTCATCCCGTAGATTGGGGCTGAAAAAAGTTCCGGGGATGTATAAAAGCGGGTAAGAGCTCTACTCAGAATTCAGTCTAGGGTTCATCTTGAGACCAAATACTACACCATTTCTGAGGATAAAACACAGAACGTCACTACTGCTGATGCGCACGTCAATGCTGCCATGGATATGTATACTGACTCAACAGACACAGCAAGTTGTAACACAAAGTTACAGCATTGCCTTCACTTTCTCTGGCACGAACCTAGTTTGGAAGGGTTGAGGCTGAGGTTTGATGACGGGGATCGACGAATCCCGAAACTGAGTCAGGAGGTCCTCGACTGCAATTAGTCCGTACTCGGTTCTCTCGACCGTATCATTAACCAGAAAATCGTGTCGAAGTGGCTGACGAATAACCCTTACCCGTCCCAGGATTCAAGTGCTGAGTGCGTGTCAGTACAAAGTGTGATTTTTCGGGAGGGGCGTCCTAGCCCTCTCGCCAGGATTGTCTCCACGCTATCTTCTTCAGCTCGGTATCGTCTCCACGCCATCGTTGTGACCTCAGGATCATCTCCACACTATTGTCGCCGTCTTTAGGTCGTCTCCGCACCAATTGCGACGCCTTCGATAATCACACACCAGAATTGCTCTCATTTGTAAGTGGAGAATAAATCTTCTTACGCCTAATGCGTGTCACCGTGACTCGACTTACATAAATACTATCGACATCATATCAACCTTCTTAGAGTTGGGTTACGTGAACAACAAGTAACCTGTGAAGTTGGAGAAATTCACCATTGGCTTCTCTATTTCTGATAGCAGCTAGGCAATCTTCCTCCCCTAGGGGGTGTAAGACCTTGTTGTTGGCGGGGACGCTTAAGCCTGTGGGAAATATGGGTCTATCGGAGCTCAGCCTGCATGCATATGGATATAGATGAAAGGACCCCCATAAACGGGCTCTCCTAGGTGATTTGAAAGGGATCCCTGAAAACGGGCTCTCCTTGGAATGCCTGATTGTAGTATGATAGAAAGGTGAAAGAGACTAGCTAATTCGAGCCTTCTGGATCCCTGGGTCGATGTTCTAACCGCACCGATCGTCAGTTTTTGTAATTAGGACAGAAATGACCTGCGGCCCGCACAGCGACCGAGAAACAGCACTCCGTATGGTGGCCTTCCAACAGGTATTTATTGAGTTTTTCGCTCAATGCGACTACCCCCCTAAGCCAAGGGTGTAGAGTGGTCGTGTCCAGGGCACTTTGGCACCTGGGGGTTACGAAGGTGTCCTAACGTCCGCTCGGGGACATCAGTCGACCTCTTCCAATAATAAGTCTTACCCTTGCATGCGGGGCACTGCAGCAGCGGTCCTTATGTTTTCCTAGGTATTCGTGGTAGTCAAAATAGAGAAAGGAAAGTTACTAAGAAATGATGATTTCCATAGTTGGATATTCATGGTATGAAAACACCCCCAAAATATGTTCTATACACAAAAAATCGTTGATCTGTCTTCTTCGTTGGTATAAAGAAACCTTACGCTTCGGTAAGTCTGATCGTCAAAATGTGAAAATTTTAATCAAATCAAATTAAAGCTTATACAAGTGTTTGTCTAAAAACAGTCCATTTTTCTTACTTTGTTTCTGGTTTCTTCAGATAACTTTGAGAATTACAAAGCATACTTGGATTAACAAATATTCTCCGCGTGTTAGTGGAAGAGAGACCTAGGTATATTGAATCTTCTTTTTAATTTCGCTGACTGGGTTTAAAACGAAGGCCAGACACATTCTAAAGTTTCGTCACTCTGAAGCATTTATTGGGTCATAATTAACTTTAGCAATATGATAACGTTTGGTATATAAAGCTGTCGCTATATTCCAGATTTATCAGTTTTTTAAAAAATCTAACTGGAAATAATGAAGTTTCTCATTGAAAATTTACTGCTTAGCATCGTGATATTCATCAATTTTGGTGGTACGTGTGCCTAATATCCTATGTAAACTGGATAGAAGAAACCCGCGTTAATCAATTTAACGCATTATTAAATTCAGAGATTTTCTTAAGATGAACGATTTTGGTTTAAAAATTTTTTTCATATCTCGCATATTTTTGCTGGAAAGGGAAGTCCTCTCCCGACTTTATCATTTTTATTACAATATTTCACAATTAACCCACAAACTGCGTCTTATATAAACAATAAAGTCTCAAAAAAATGGCAAATAATTTTGATAATATTTTGAACGATTAGACAAAAGTTATGAATACAAAAAAAATTGAAGCAAATTTTTAGACGTTTTGGAGGTGATTATTTTTGCCTTTATATTTATTTTATATCTTGCATATTTTGAAATAGCTCAGTTTCGTCTGATATTTTTTAGAATGAGAATGTAAAGTTTTTATCACTAGTAAGCACCCAAATAAATACTAGGCATATTTATGATCCGAAATGGAATTAATACAATAAAAAATTTTAAACTACATATTCTTCCTAAAAAATTAATTTAAGTCGAACTCCAAAGATACGAGCTTCAGAGATACGAGTGTTTCTCAGATACGAGAGTATTGACTCCAAAGAGGCGAGCCGATTATTTTTCCTCTGCCATGTCGTATTCGAGTGTCAGGCGCGTGCGAGTGCGCGCTACCTTAAATTTGACATGCGCATGCGCGTAGGTCTAACATTCGTATCTTTGGCGTTCGAGTGTAGGGAAGGCCTTTTCTAAGTTAAAAAAAAAATTATTTAAATATTGCCTAAATTCTTTACCAACGCCCTGAAAAGGTCTTGGATCCGAATCGATACCAGAAAAAAAGTTTTAATATAATTATTTTAAATCGGATAATTTTAATTTTCAATGTGTTGTTTTAATTAAAGGTTTATGACTTATTTTTTTCGAAACATTTTTTTACTGAAATTTTAACTACAGCAAACTCTCGCTTTCTATTTAGTGCGCAATGCGGTTATTTGACGACGACTGCCACTTCCGCTCTAGCCCTGCTCCCATAAAGAAACTGCGGCCGCCTGCAGTTCTAGGAAGACCGAAAACGGGAGGACTGAAAGCGAGATTTTGGTGCATTACAGTTAAAACTTTAACCATAAAGTTAAAAATTTGTTGCTGTTTACTTTAAAACTAATTGTTACGTGATAATGAGATTCCAAATTCCAATGAACGTGCCAGAAGAGATATTCGTTAATACTATGCAGAGCATAATGACCATAATTGTATTGTATACGTACAAAATGAACCTTTTGTCCAAGTTGTAGGGGCTTCCCTGGAATTGCGCTAATCACTTACGTGAAGATTGAGGTGGTCCAAAAATGTAAAAGAAATTTTCTTTTCACTTTTTTTGAGTTTTTGTCATAATTTTTCAGGGTTTAAGAAAATCTTACGGGAAAGTCATCTGCTTGTAGAGAATTTTCCAACGTAGAATTTGATCTATTAGATATGAAAACTATCCTTAACACGACAAACGTCAATCATTCATCAAATCAACATAATGAGCACAGTCTCCTCGTCTTTTTTAACCTAAAATTATTTACATTTGTTTAGTGGAATATTTATTAACATTAGTTAACTAATTTTCAATTATTTTTTATTTATATTATTTTTCGGTTGTAGAAAGAGATAATACAGTGCTTAAAAGGTCGGTTTTATCAGGAATTGACATTTTTGGTTTTAAGGATAGTTTTCAGAGACCCAAAACTGAAAAAAGTTATTTTTCTTTATTCTATAATGGCTTGAGCCACCCTAGTGCAGAGACTAATTATATAATATTTTTCTGCTGTACGTTCCTGAATTCAAACATAATTAACCGAAAATAATTCTTACTCATTTGTGACGTAAGGGGGTCCTTCATTAATGTAGGTAATTTTTGGGAATTCGCAAATAAAAGAAATAACTCGCAGTAATTGTGCAGAAATTTAGATTCTGGTCTTTGAATTTTAATGGTACTAATAATTTAGTTATAAATTTTATTTTTTCGTCGAACATTCAACTATTTTGTTAAAGATTCGTCTTTTAGGGTTCACAGTTCAACTATTTTCGTAGAAAATTTACGTTTTGATTAAAATTCATATTTTAGATTTTAAAAGTCTACTGAAATTTTTGTTTAGTGAAAATTCTACTTCTTTTCTTAAATTTGTCTTTCTAAATAAAGACGGCATCTACCATAGTAAAAATTGCATCTTTCTGGGATAAAAATGCAACTGTTCGGTTAAAAATGTAATAATTTTGTAAAAAAAGTAATTCTTTTTAGTAGAATATTCGACTGCTCTGTTCAAAATTCAACTATTTCTTAAAAAATTGCTTTTTTTAAATTAAATTTTGATTAACAAAAATCTACTCTTCTCGGCTGTGTAAGGAACTACAGAAATTCCGATTACTGGTTGAGTGCTTTTCCATTAAGCTACTAGAGAGATCGAGAGAAGAATATACACGCATATTTATTACACGAACTCCAGGTGTTACAAGTTAAATTTGTCAAGGAATCTCTATTATCATCAGAAAATTACATAATTTTTCAACGTCTTTACAGACTAGATGGAGCTATAGTTACATTTTCAAAAAAACTGATGAATTTTCAACTAAAATAATAATTTTTGTGAGTAGAATAGTTGAATTTGAAACAAAAAGTTTAAAAATATATAATTATTAACATTAAAAAAGATTTACACGAAGTCGTTAAAGTTTTAACTGGAATGGTAAAACTTTCAGTAAAAAAATGAATTTTTAACTAAATATCTCATTCACCAACCAAGGAGATAAATTTTGAATTGAAATTATGAATCTTCTATCAAAAAAATTAATTTGTTACAAAATAGTACATTCGACGGCATGATACGTAGACAAGAGCTATCAATACCAAGTCGACGTTATAAACGCAGAGAGTCTCTATTCTCTAAAAAAAAGAGCACTTAAAAACTTTGTTTTTAGCTAATTTTTGAAAAATATATTTTGAAATTTTTCAGCAGGTCACTTTTCTCCAATCTTTGGAAAATGATCTCGAGAACAGTGCGGAGCTCCTTCGAGTCTGACATGATGAAACAATACTGACCATCTGCAGGTTGATCACCAATATCTATGGAAATAGAAAATCCATCCCTTCCCCAATACTCACGCCCATTCTTCCGGGAAATTTTAGGCTCCTTTGAAATATATAATCGTTCCTGTAAACTGTAAAAAAACATGTGATACTCTTAAAGGTTTACCAAAGCTTCGTAGGTAAACCGAGTCACATCTTGGCCAGCAGATTACCGTGATGGCTTTAAAGCAGCTCCCTGACAAGTGTTTTATAAAAACTCTCAAATTGTCAGTTCACAATTCTTTGGAATTATCCTGTAGCGAAACAAAGAAAAAAAATTACGAACAACTATAACAAATTACTTCCTTAACCTTTAAAATTCAAGCCGACCTGCAGAAGAGAGAGAGAGAGATTGCGGAAATGTTTCACTAAACTAGGTAAACTCGCAAATATTTTTAATAATTATTGTGCCTAAAAATACATACCACTGGTTTCGGGGCTTGCAGACAGGAAGCAGAAAAAGAGTTATGAGCCATGTTTCTTTGGACAAAAATAGATATTACCATAAAATCCTAAAACCTGAGAAATGTGAGGGCTGTACGCGAAGAAATACAACAATGTTATAGCGTCATCTAATTAATATGGGCGATTCTTCAGAGAAAAGGCTTCCCTTCAGTACTTGTGCTCTTTTTATTAATCTTAATTTTACATTCAAACTTTTGAACTTTTTAAATATTAGTCACGGGTATTTTACCAATACGATATTCGATTCTCTAGTTTACGGCTGGCATCAGCGCTTTTGAAGAACAGGCCTATTTTCACGTAAGAAGAGTAGACTTAATAGACTTAGACTTAGAATTTACACCGAATTTTAAAACCTTTGTCAAAATTTTTGGTGAATTGTTCCCGGAATAAATCAGTATCAAAGAGCTGACTGTCATCGTTCTCGAGTTTTGTGACAAGTTTTTAGGACTTTTCCACGAAAATTCTTTCGACAAGCAGGAGAAACTGGTTCATCACGTATGCGTCGTCATCCCGTAGATTGGGGCTGAAAAAAGTTCCGGGGATGTATAAAAGCGGGTAAGAGCTCTACTCAGAATTCAGTCTAGGGTTCATCTTGAGACCAAATACTACACCATTTCTGAGGATAAAACACAGAACGTCACTACTGCTGATGCGCACGTCAATGCTGCCATGGATATGTATACTGACTCAACAGACACAGCAAGTTGTAACACAAAGTTACAGCATTGCCTTCACTTTCTCTGGCACGAACCTAGTTTGGAAGGGTTGAGGCTGAGGTTTGATGACGGGGATCGACGAATCCCGAAACTGAGTCAGGAGGTCCTCGACTGCAATTAGTCCGTACTCGGTTCTCTCGACCGTATCATTAACCAGAAAATCGTGTCGAAGTGGCTGACGAATAACCCTTACCCGTCCCAGGATTCAAGTGCTGAGTGCGTGTCAGTACAAAGTGTGATTTTTCGGGAGGGGCGTCCTAGCCCTCTCGCCAGGATTGTCTCCACGCTATCTTCTTCAGCTCGGTATCGTCTCCACGCCATCGTTGTGACCTCAGGATCATCTCCACACTATTGTCGCCGTCTTTAGGTCGTCTCCGCACCAATTGCGACGCCTTCGATAATCACACACCAGAATTGCTCTCATTTGTAAGTGGAGAATAAATCTTCTTACGCCTAATGCGTGTCACCGTGACTCGACTTACATAAATACTATCGACATCATATCAACCTTCTTAGAGTTGGGTTACGTGAACAACAAGTAACCTGTGAAGTTGGAGAAATTCACCATTGGCTTCTCTATTTCTGATAGCAGCTAGGCAATCTTCCTCCCCTAGGGGGTGTAAGACCTTGTTGTTGGCGGGGACGCTTAAGCCTGTGGGAAATATGGGTCTATCGGAGCTCAGCCTGCATGCATATGGATATAGATGAAAGGACCCCCATAAACGGGCTCTCCTAGGTGATTTGAAAGGGATCCCTGAAAACGGGCTCTCCTTGGAATGCCTGATTGTAGTATGATAGAAAGGTGAAAGAGACTAGCTAATTCGAGCCTTCTGGATCCCTGGGTCGATGTTCTAACCGCACCGATCGTCAGTTTTTGTAATTAGGACAGAAATGACCTGCGGCCCGCACAGCGACCGAGAAACAGCACTCCGTATGGTGGCCTTCCAACAGGTATTTATTGAGTTTTTCGCTCAATGCGACTACCCCCCTAAGCCAAGGGTGTAGAGTGGTCGTGTCCAGGGCACTTTGGCACCTGGGGGTTACGAAGGTGTCCTAACGTCCGCTCGGGGACATCAGTCGACCTCTTCCAATAATAAGTCTTACCCTTGCATGCGGGGCACTGCAGCAGCGGTCCTTATGTTTTCCTAGGTATTCGTGGTAGTCAAAATAGAGAAAGGAAAGTTACTAAGAAATGATGATTTCCATAGTTGGATATTCATGGTATGAAAACACCCCCAAAATATGTTCTATACACAAAAAATCGTTGATCTGTCTTCTTCGTTGGTATAAAGAAACCTTACGCTTCGGTAAGTCTGATCGTCAAAATGTGAAAATTTTAATCAAATCAAATTAAAGCTTATACAAGTGTTTGTCTAAAAACAGTCCATTTTTCTTACTTTGTTTCTGGTTTCTTCAGATAACTTTGAGAATTACAAAGCATACTTGGATTAACAAATATTCTCCGCGTGTTAGTGGAAGAGAGACCTAGGTATATTGAATCTTCTTTTTAATTTCGCTGACTGGGTTTAAAACGAAGGCCAGACACATTCTAAAGTTTCGTCACTCTGAAGCATTTATTGGGTCATAATTAACTTTAGCAATATGATAACGTTTGGTATATAAAGCTGTCGCTATATTCCAGATTTATCAGTTTTTTAAAAAATCTAACTGGAAATAATGAAGTTTCTCATTGAAAATTTACTGCTTAGCATCGTGATATTCATCAATTTTGGTGGTACGTGTGCCTAATATCCTATGTAAACTGGATAGAAGAAACCCGCGTTAATCAATTTAACGCATTATTAAATTCAGAGATTTTCTTAAGATGAACGATTTTGGTTTAAAAATTTTTTTCATATCTCGCATATTTTTGCTGGAAAGGGAAGTCCTCTCCCGACTTTATCATTTTTATTACAATATTTCACAATTAACCCACAAACTGCGTCTTATATAAACAATAAAGTCTCAAAAAAATGGCAAATAATTTTGATAATATTTTGAACGATTAGACAAAAGTTATGAATACAAAAAAAATTGAAGCAAATTTTTAGACGTTTTGGAGGTGATTATTTTTGCCTTTATATTTATTTTATATCTTGCATATTTTGAAATAGCTCAGTTTCGTCTGATATTTTTTAGAATGAGAATGTAAAGTTTTTATCACTAGTAAGCACCCAAATAAATACTAGGCATATTTATGATCCGAAATGGAATTAATACAATAAAAAATTTTAAACTACATATTCTTCCTAAAAAATTAATTTAAGTCGAACTCCAAAGATACGAGCTTCAGAGATACGAGTGTTTCTCAGATACGAGAGTATTGACTCCAAAGAGGCGAGCCGATTATTTTTCCTCTGCCATGTCGTATTCGAGTGTCAGGCGCGTGCGAGTGCGCGCTACCTTAAATTTGACATGCGCATGCGCGTAGGTCTAACATTCGTATCTTTGGCGTTCGAGTGTAGGGAAGGCCTTTTCTAAGTTAAAAAAAAAATTATTTAAATATTGCCTAAATTCTTTACCAACGCCCTGAAAAGGTCTTGGATCCGAATCGATACCAGAAAAAAAGTTTTAATATAATTATTTTAAATCGGATAATTTTAATTTTCAATGTGTTGTTTTAATTAAAGGTTTATGACTTATTTTTTTCGAAACATTTTTTTACTGAAATTTTAACTACAGCAAACTCTCGCTTTCTATTTAGTGCGCAATGCGGTTATTTGACGACGACTGCCACTTCCGCTCTAGCCCTGCTCCCATAAAGAAACTGCGGCCGCCTGCAGTTCTAGGAAGACCGAAAACGGGAGGACTGAAAGCGAGATTTTGGTGCATTACAGTTAAAACTTTAACCATAAAGTTAAAAATTTGTTGCTGTTTACTTTAAAACTAATTGTTTTAAAGTGGAAATGTAACAATTTAATGTTTGAATAAAGAGCGGAGTAGATTTTTCGATTGATCTAAAACGAGCAAAATTATTTTTAATCACGCGGACACTGTTTATTCTCTTTTTCCGCTTTGTACGTAAAATAAGGCAAACAATTTCGTGAATTATTATGTTAATTTTCAGAAGATAAAAAAATTTAAATTCTCCATATCGCGCTCTACTTGCAACCGATCAAAATGGTGATATCACTTATAAAAATATTTGTTTTTAATCAAAGAATCCGTTTCTTCAAGTCATTTGTTCTTTCAAAATAGGACATTAATTCAAACTCAAGAAAATCATTTGAAATAAAAGAAAAAATTTTATTTTGATACCAAACCCTTTCCTTAAATCTTCCACAAATTTTCAATTTTTTAAAATATTTTAAAGTTATAATATTTTGAATTTTTTTTAAACTTTCCTAATTTTCTATTTCCCCGGAATCTCAAGAAATTCTTTTATTTTCATGGAACCTTTCAAACTTCTTAAAAAGCTTTGAAACTTTTTTCTAAATGTTCGAAAATTTTATTTTTTTATTTTTGGGAATCTTTTCAAACTCAAAATCATTTTTTAAACGATTTTAAAACTTTGAAACTATTATCTTAAAATTCTTAAAAATTAAAATACTTGCCTTCAGATCTTGCAGATTCTGTTTTGTCCATTTCGAAAATCTTTTCAAAAGCTTCAATTATTTTTGAATATTATCTTAAAATTAATTTTTCGGAATAAAAAATCAGTTTAAAATATTTCATGAATTATGAGAACTTTTTTTATTGTCGTGAAGCTTTTAAAAAAAATTTTGAAATTTTTTTTTAAATTTTGTGGTCTTCAAAATCATTTCTATTCTTGTTCCAAATTTTAGAAAATAAATGTTAGAAAATATATTTTTCAAACATTTCTTAATTAATTTTGAATCTTTTTAAAATTTCGGCATATCTTAAATTTGCTCGCATTTTTTATGAATCTTTGTAATTTTGAAAATACTGGAAATCTTGCTTGATAATCTTTCCTCTTCAAATAATTTAAAATCTTTTGCAATCTTTGTCCATTTTCTGTTAAAATTTATTTTCATACGGAAAAATCAGTTTACTTTTTCCCAGCAATTTTAGTAAATTTTTTACTACCCTGGCACCTTTTAAAATCCTTAGAGATCTTCTTTATTTTCAAAATCTTATAAATTATTCATGAATATGTTATTTAGATTTCCGAAAACAATACATTCAATTGTTTCGATTAGTTTTAAGATGGTTCAAGAATTAATCAAAAATGGCGCCATGCGCTTTTTATTAATTGGATTAGCTAATTTTGCGAATCTTTTAAAATTTCTTTGATTTATTTTTTTAAATAATAAGATTGGTTTTTATTCTGTTTAAAAAAGCAAACTTTTATTAAATTTTCACAGAATTAGCAGCTTCTCGGTTTATTCCCGGCAACTGCTTGCCACGGTCACCATCGCCGACACCGTCTCCACCCTCGTCACCATCGCCGCCACGGTCTTCACACTCTTCAACATCACCTGATCACACGCCCCCAACACCACCAAATCTCCAACTGCCCGAAAACCAACATCGTCATTTCGGTGTTGCATCTTCGATTATACTATTTATGAACACATTCATTGGATATTGGATTCATTCTCCACTTGGCTCATCAACACGACGACTGGTCCATGTTTCCATCTTTCCTGTCCGTAATAATGAGATTCCAAATGCCGAAGAACGCGCCAGAAGAGATATTTATTGCTGCTTTATAGGGGAAAGGGGCTATAATTATGTAATATATGTACAAAGTCAGCCTTCTGTAAAAGTTGTGGGGGCTTCACTTGCATTGCCTTAATTACTTACACGAAGAGAAGTTTGGTAGAACCACTGACCCAACAAGAGCGGCTGCATTGATATGGGAGAACCATTAACCCGAATAATAGTTGAGCCTTTCTGCACACTCGGCGCTTGCGGCACAGTTCCGCGCATGCGCCTCAGTTCCGCGCTTGCGCAGTTTAGGAAAATATAGCATCTACGTTTCGGAACGACGAGTTTAAGTGCTCAGAGAAATTCTCACAAGCATGAGAATATGCTCGACCTTTATGTGCTTTAAGGAATTTTTGAGCATTAAAAAAGATTTTGAATAAGGACTAAATTTTTTAATTTTTTATCCTTAATAATAATTACATTATTTAAATTTCGCGGAAAAATTGTATCGGTTTAAATTGGAAAGGGCGCTTAATTTAAATGGTAAAAGAAGTCAAAGTAATAGAAATACATTTTTAATGCATTTTTAACTAAAATGATGAATCCTCAACTAAAAATATGAATGTTTAACCAAATAGTTAGTTGAATTTTTAACCCAAAAGATTAATTTTTTACCAAAAAAGACTCATTTTCAACAAAGCACATAAATTCTTATCTAAAAAAGATCAATTTGCAACCAAAAAAAAAGAATTTTTAACAAAATATTTTTTTTTTTTCGATAAAAAAATTAAAATCTATGAAAACCAAAAATAGAGGAATAATATTTTTAGTTAAAACAGTCGATTAAGAAAATAATAATTCTCCATAAAATAACTAAAAAAGAGAAATGTACAAACCAAAACTAGAATATTTGATTCTTGCAGTTAGAAAAATAAATTTTAAACAAAGAAACGAGTTTTTAGCTAAATCTATCAAATTTAAGCCAAAGAAATTAATTTTCATTCACAATGCTAAATTTTTAACTAAAATATTTTAAAAAACGAATTTCTATGCATTTTTTAACTACAAAAACCAATTCTTAACAAAAAATAGAATAGTTAAATTTTCTACAAAAAAGAGAACATTTTTATTACGAAAAAGATTAAATTTTAATAAAAAAAATGTAAATTTTCCACAAAAATTGGAATAATTAAAGTCAGTTTTCAACTAAAATAATAAATCTTCAACTAAAAAAATTTAATTTTTCAACAAATATATGAATTTTCAATCTAAAAGATCAGTTTTCTACCAAAAAAAAAACTTAAATTAGTGGCTAATAAAATAAAATTTTAACCAATAAATAATCGAATTTTCATCAAAATAGTTTAATTTTCAACCACAGAAATTAATTTTTAGTTAAAAAGATGAAGTTTTAGTTAACTAGAGTACTATTCTTCAAAAAAAAGTATTTTTAACAAATAGGTGAATTTCTACCTAAAACAACATATCAGTTTTCCAATAAAAATAGAATAGTTAAATTTTCAGAAAAAAATTTAAGTTTTAATCAAATCAAAATAAATTTTTAACTAAATAGTATTATATTTTTTATTATATTTTTGTAAATTAAATTAAAATAATTAAAAAAATTTAATCATAAAAAAATTATAAAAATTAATTATAAATGAGAAAAAACTAATTTTCAACGAAGCAGATAAGTTTTTTACCAAAATAGACCACTTTTTAACAAAATACAAAATTTTCAACCTTATATTTGAATTTTTAAACGAATTTTCAATCAAAAAAAGAAATTAGTTACCGTGAAGCCCTAATAATTTCCCACGAATTCGGATTTTTAATAAAATACCAGAATTTTGAACCAAATGTTTCAATTTTCAAGTTAAGAACCAAAAAGGATGAATTATAAACGAAAAATATAATATGTAATATTTCAGCCAAATAAAAGGTTTTTAATTTCCTACCAAAAATAGTTTAATTCAACAACAAAATATGAATTTTCAACATAATAGTTTGAATCCTCAACCAAAAGAGATTAATTTTGTAAAAAATAGTTTTGATTTTTAAACATAATAATAAAATTAACTTCAACTTTATTTTTTCGAAAGTTCCCTGTCTCTATCGCGCGACGGTTTTACCTAACTTCTCTCCATGTACGTTAAGATACAGGACAAGCAATACAAATATCTGAAAATTATGTAACATTTTTCTGATGTTTGTTCCTGAATAAATACGTAATTAACCGAAAAACAAT
>JAAAKG020186551.1:0-25227 GCA_010014905.2 Druon quercuslanigerum | reverse complement strand
ATGCTAAAGCGTTGCTAGAGTATCATTTAATTGAACTTCATTTCCAAATAAAATAAGTGCAAGTAAATTAGTGGATCGCGCGCGTATCAGCTTCTAGTTTTGATGAAAATTCGTTTCATGTTTGGATAAAAGAATTTTTTGAAACTGACAATTAAACTATTTCATTTTTGTTTAAGAATTTAACTATCTGATTAGACTTATCTTTTTTATTTGACAGTTCAACTTTTTATGGAAAATTCATCTATTTTGTGGGAAATTCGTCTTTCTTGGTAGAAAAACCTTCTTGGTTGAAAATGCATATTTTTTACATTCTCATCCTAATGAGTTAATTGGTTTTATTTAAAATTTCACTTTGTTATTTTTTATAAAATCTCCACGTTTTGAGACCCCCGGAGTCAGAAAAAACGATTTTTCCGAAGGTGTCTGTCCGCAGTCTGTATCGTGTAAGCACGATAAGTTTCGAAAGATTGATCAGATTAGATTCTGCTTTGGCACACTTTTTTAATTAATGTTTTAATTAATTTAATTTTTTACACAAGCTATAAAATAAATATATTGTCAAAAGTTACTCTTCCAAAAAATAACATTCAAAATAAAAAATTTAAATTTTTTGAAACACGACACATGGTACGAACTAAGATTAACAGATAAAAGTTGTTCACTCTGAAGATCATAAAAAATGTTGTTTAACCAAAAAATATGTACAAGTTTGTTATAAACTCTGGATATAAAAATATAATAAAAGTAAAAAAATAAACTCTTTGGAAAAAGGAGGCAAGATACAATAACATTTTATTTAACAACATTTTTCGCCTAAATTATATCTACATTGAATATAAACAAATTAAATTAATGGAAAAAACGACACAAGTTGCAATACAATTTTTAATAATAATTGATATTTTTAGAATGCTCATTTTTTATGATAAAAATAAGACAATGAAAATGCTTTTGTCCAATACTGGATGCATATTATGAATGCTAATAATATAAATTTATTGAAGTGATATAAAATTTTTCAGGGTGGTTAAGAATAAAATTTAATGTAAAATAAGAAAAAAGTGTTAAAGTAATCATTAAAAATAATGTTTGTACTTTATTTTGCAATTTCTGAGAAAGCAGCCCCAGGGCGAGATTCAGAAGTAAATATAATATACATTTGATATAATAAAGTTGAATATAATGTAGAAAAGTTCGCATTTTCGACGAAATCAAGTGTGAAGCATGAGATACGTGATGAGAATGTGTTCGTCAAAGCCGAAGGAACTTTAACAAAAACGAATCGCTTTGACCTTTAGTTTTAAAAGGTCTGCGCACAATGTGTGAGCCCAAATTGGCGAGCCGTGCGCGTAGCTTGCGATGAGAATATGTCCGCGCGGCGGGCAGATTTTAAAAAAATGCAATTGTTTGTTTGAAATATCAACTGTTACATGCTTCGTTGAGAAGGCATCGGTTTTTGTTGAAAATGCATCTTTGTATGCTGAAAAGCCAACTATTTGGTTTGGAATTTAACTGTTAAAAATCTCATTACTTTTTCAAAATTGATATATTTTGTTAAAAACGTCATGCTCATCATTTTGGGTCGAAAATTCAACTATTTTATTAAATATATGTATATTCAGTTGTTATTCTTGATGAATAAAAAATTAATTTGGCCACACGATCATAATATAATAAAAACAGGGGATTCTGATGTTAATAAATCATTATGTGTTTTGTCAAAAAAATTGTCTTCTAACGTTTCGACCTTAATGCAGATCTTCAGAGTTTCAATATCACCTAAGTTAAAATTTTTAAATTACTATAAAAGTGTTTTTTTTATAAATTAAAAAAAAAACTATATACACTACCTTTGGAAATTATGAGATCGACTGACGCAAGCACTATTAAAAATCACTGCTGGCTTTGAACCACGATAACTTTTGTATTCTTGTACTAATTTGTGATTAAAATTCCTTCTGGAGATTTTATAATTGATAAATCAAGATATTTTATTGTATTATTTTTTTTATTTTTCTATGGTAAATTTATATTGAATATTGAAACTCTGAAGAAGACCTGCATTGAGGTCGAAACGTTAGAGAACAATTTTTTTGACAAAATACATAATGATTCGTTAACATCAGAATCCCTTGCTTTTGAAAATTTATTTTTATGAAATTTATTAACAATTTATTAAAAATGTTTTTTTTTTCTTTTAGGTTAAAAATTCAAGTTTTGTGGTAGAAAAGGCATTGTTCTGGGTAGAAAATTTATCTTTCTCGATTGAAAAGTAACTTTCCTAATAAAACTTCCACTGTCGTCGAAATAATTCGCGATTTTGGCTTAAAAATTTTACTATTATGTTGAAGATTTAACTATTTTATGGAAAACTCGACTCTTTGCTAGAAAGTTTATGCATTTGGTTTTCAATCAGTGTTTGGTTGAAATATAATTTTTTTTTAATTCAAAAATATTTTTTGAAAATATTTCGGCTTGGAATCTTCGGAATTTAAAGTATTTCGTATTAAATTCAATATAGTATGAACAACATTATGATATAAAAAGATTTATAAGCCCGGCGACAAACAAGTTGCTTGGCGACGCCAGCCCCCCCCCCCCCTCCTCCATTTTTTCGGACCACTGCCATGCTGAACCTAACCAAATTTAATTCGGGAAATTACGATTTTTCATTTGAATGCCTAAGCCTAAGTACAAACTCATACACGCTCTTTATTTAAATATTAAAATAAAATACAATGCAGTCCCACTATAGTAGCCGTTGCGGGAGTACGCTTTATCTCCTTCGTACTATATCGGGACTCGCCGCACCATTAGCAATCAGGGCGGTATGAAACACTTCTGTTGAAGTTTCGTCTTAAAAATATTTTGTTTTTGTATTTTTTCTATTTTTATTGTGTATCATAATGAGCGTGGAAATGTTTGTGCTCGAAAATCAAACCTGATAAAAGTACACGGCCAATAAAATAAACAAATTCGAACTCTAGGGCTATGCATTTTTCCATTCGAAGGAATAACGTATAAAATGGAAGATAGTAACAATTTTCAATGAAACAACTTTCTTCTTTAAAAAGATTCGCAAGCTCTCACTAACTTGTACATGCTCTCAGAGATAGCATATTTCTTTAAAATAAAGTGTTTTGAAGCATCTGATTTCACTTCGTCTAAAAGCTTTTTTTTTCTTGGAAAGGTAAACGCTTCCTCCAGTTTTCTTTAGACATTTTCGTAACGCGCACAACGTAAATCACTGAGTGACTGAAAGCCATGAAAGTGAAATGAAGCGAATGGCCTGCGACATTTTTGTAACTGATTGAAGCAGACGACACGATTAATCGCAGAGGGTACGGCCTGTTTTTTTCATACACTCCTGCGTTGTTGTGGAGTTAATCCGCTGACTTAGGGGCGTCACTCTCTTGTTTCCTTGGACCACCTTGTCCTCTATATCAGGAACTTTTTTGCGGGACTGCAGTGTAATTATAAAATAAAAATTATTATTTATTTAAAAAGATATATAATTAATTATTTTGCCCAGTTATAAATTGATTTAAAATATTAGAAAATGGAGTAGATATAACCAATTGAGTGAAAGTCTTTTTTCTAATCTCTGAGGTCGTGCAGGGTCACTAAAAATTTTTTTCTTACAAAATTCCCAGAATTTTTCCAAAGAACTGTTTAGAAGAAAGTTGAACATTCACCCCGAAAAAACAATTATCGATTAACAATGACTTCTGATCGAAAAATGTAATAGTTTATGTTTCAACCACAACAACAACAAAAAACGAATTTTTAAACACAATAAGTACATTTTCAATTTTCAATAAAATAATAAAACTTTCAACAATATCCTCAACAAAAATTGTAATAGTTGATATTTCTACCAAAATCATTAATTTTCTATTAAAAAAGGTGAGTTTTCAACAAAATACCTTAACTTTTTTAAATAAAAATATGAGTTTTCCAACCAGAGACAACTTTTCAAAAAAAAAAGATTTTCCAGTAAAAAACATGTTATCCTAACTGTTGAAGTTTCAAGCCGAAATATAAAACACTTACAAGAAAATTCATTTTTAGCAACACCGTTTTTCACCCAAGAAAAAATGTTTAACCAAATTGGTGAATTTTACACTAAAATAATGAATCTTTAACTGGAATAGATGAACATCAAACCAGAAAGATGAATTTAAAAAAAAAGAGATGACTTTCTACCTATAGTTGTATTTCCAACCAAAAAGATGAATTTTCAAATAAAATGATTAATATTTAACTAAAAGACTTAAAATTTTCAAACCAATAGTCGAATTTTTAAGTAAAAAGAAATTTTAACCAAAAATGAAATAGTTAAATTTTCAGTTAAAAAACATTATTTTCACCTAAACTGATGAAGTTTCAAATCAAATGATGAATCTTCAACTGAAATAATTAAATTTTAAATCAAAAGGATAATTTTTCATCTAAAATAATGAACCTTTAACAGGAATAGTTGAATTTTCAACATAAATCTTATTCTCAAGCAAGAAATTGATTTTTCTCTAGAAAAGAAAAATTTGAAACAAAAATCACGAATTTTAAACTAAAAAAGATAAATTATGAAATGAAAAATAAATTGTTCAATTTTCAGTAAAAAAAGCTAAAGAGACAAATTTTTAACTGAAATGTAGAAATATTCCTTTGAAATAGTAACATTTTCAGTAAAAAGAAAAAAAGTTTTGACGAAAAAAATAAATTTCAACCAAACGCTGAAGTTAAAACTTCAGTTTAAGAAATTCATTTTTCACCAAATTGATAAATGTTTAACTAAAATGATGAATCCTTACAAAAAATTGGAAGTTTAATTTTCAGTTAAGAAAAAAAATTTCGAACAAAATTATATATTTTCAACTAGTTATCAATTTTCAACACAAATAGTGCATCTTCAACTGGAATAGATCAATTTTAAACTATAAAGACGAAATTCTGACAGGAGTTTAACTTTTAACCAAGTAGTGGTAGTTTTAACTAGAAAAATGAATTTTAAACTTAAAAGATGAATATTTAGAGGACACGGTCTAATTTTCAAACAAAAAGCTAAATTTTTAACTAAAAATTAATTTTCAACCAAAAATGGAAGCTAAATTTTAAGTTCAATTAATTAATATTCAACCAAATTGATAAATTTTCTACTAAAATTATGAATCTTCAACTAGAATCGTTAAATTTTAAACCAAAAGATAAATTTTCAACAATAATAATGATTTTTTAGCTGAAATAATTAATGTTTCAACCAAAATGATTAACTTTCAATTAAAGAAAGTAATTTCTACAGAAAAGGACGAATTTTCAACTGAAGAAAATGAGTTTTTTAACAAAAAATGGAAGTTTAATTTTCAGTTTAAAAAATTAATTTTCAACTCAACATTTTTTGTAATCAAAGCGTTTATTCTTTAACTGAAATAGTCATATATTCCAGTTAAAGAATCATAAGTGAGTTCTCGATCAAACATTTGAATTTTAAACTAAAAAAATAAATAAAAATTCCACCAAAAATGAATTTTCAACGAATAAGATTAATTTTTTCAAAAAGGACGGATTTTTAACTGAATACATATATTTTTAGCTAAAAATGATGAACTTTAACCAAAAATATAATATTTAATTATTAATTTTTTATTTGTCTACTGGTCTATATCAATATTATTAAAATATTTATAAATCTTAAGATTGTGAAAAAAATGTCTCTATCTCCGCTGGGATCTGAACCCAGGACCTTCAGATTTCCGGTCTGAAGCTCTTACCAACTGAGCTACGGAAAGACGACAGCGGAGATAAGAGACATTTTTTTCACAATCTTAAGATTTATCAGTATTTTAATAATATTGATATAGACCAGTAGACAAATAAAAAATTAACATCTAAAATTAATAATTAAATATTTCCTGGTCAATAAACCTAAGATCAACAATTAAAATATAATATTTAAATTTTCTGTTAAAAATAAATTTTTAATATAGAAAAATGCATTAAAATAATTAAATACAGTAATATTAGGCTACTTTTACAAATGATGAATCATTTTTAATCAACTTTATATTAAAATTTAAACAAAAATAGCCACGCGCTCGAAAAAATTCCCAGACAAAAAATCAAGTTTTTCCAGGTATTCTTTTTTACATCAATTGGCCAACAATTAAAAAAAAAGTAGAACAATAAATAAACGTAATCTTAATTTCTTGCGAACATATTCGTTTGAAATCAATGAAATTTTCTTAAATTTGTTGTAACATTTTAAAATGGTTTAACAGCTTTGAAATATTTGTGAAATCATTCGTATTCGTTCGAAATCATTAAAAACTTTGAAAGGTCTTGAAATCTTTGAAATCTAAAAAAAAAAAAAATAAAATCCTTTTTTGAAATGTTTAGAACTCTTGTATACTTTTGAAATATTTATGGAATATTTCTGAAATATTTTGTATTTATTTGAGATTATTAAAATATTTTTAATCTGCGCAAATTCATTTGAAATCCTAGAAATTTGGTTTACTATAATCTTTTTCAAATGTACACGCCTTTTTCAAATCTTTGAAATCCGTGAAATGTTTGTAGTGTCAAAATCCTTTTAAATTATTTAAAATCATTAAAAACTTTAATTAATTTTGAACTTTCCAAAACTTCTAAATATTCAATTGTTATTTATACCACAAAATTCAATAATTTGACTTACAAATTAATGTTTTTTTTTAATAGAAAAATTAAAATTGTAACGTTCAAAAAAAAGAGTTTTGTATATTTAATTTATAATAAATGATAGTAAATAAAAAGCCAGATATTTCAAAATATTAAGTAATTGTTCTTTTTCTTAATTGAAAGTTTTCAAATTGACTGGTTGAAAAATGGTATATTTCAGACTGAAATAATATTCTAAATTGAATAAAAGTCTTGGATTATAAACATATTATTTCGAAGCTGTTTTAAAATTGAAAATCGTTAATCAAGTTTCAATCGAGCTATTACATTTTTTTAACTAATAAGACTTTCCAATTGAAACAGTTTAATTTTTAACGTTAAAATCTGCAAATTTAAAAATTGTTAACTGATTGCGAATCATCTTGTAAAATTAATTATTATCTACTTTTTAAATCTTAAAGTACAGTTAAATTTCAAGAATCATTAACTAATTCATATTCACATTTGATCAACTAAAAATGTTTTTCTATAAAAAAATCTTCGATTTTAAGCGCTCCTAAATTTTAATTCTTTTAAGCTTTTAAAACTGAATATTAAAATTCTTAAAATTGAAATGTACGCTGCAAAATTGAAAAACTAAAATGGAAAATTTTTTAAGTGAAAATTTTTTGAATTAAGCATTATAAACTGAATTATATCTAATTGAAAAAGATCACAATGTACCTAATTCTTTAAAAACCGCAAGCGTGTAAACATCATTTTAATTCTGAAACTTAATAAAAATTTAAATTTTCAACTGATATTTTATAATTTATAAGTAAATATCACAAAAAATGTATACTTTAACATTCTATGTTAGCAGAGACGAATTTAAAAACTGATAGAATTATTTACAATGATAAAGTCTGTTCATTGCAATCTATAAAATAATTGGTAAAGTCTACAAAAAATGCCTAGGAATCACTTTATTTATTCTCTAATGAGTAAAAGATAAATTATACCCTGATAAGTTAAAAACTTTTCAGTAGCAAGATTTAGTATAAACGAAATTTTTTTTCCATAATAGACTAAAAGATTTAAATTAGTTTTAGCTTTTTACTAGAATAACTGTTTTAAAAGAAAAGAAAAAATTAATGTAAGGTTTGAAAAAAAATTCCCTAACATTGCCACGTTTTTACAGGTATATAAAAATTCCTCGACAATTTCAGGTTTTCCAGGTAACATCTACAACCTGAAATATCACTAAAAGTCTTTCTAATTTTCAATCATACTATCGACCCTATTATTAAAAAGAATAGGTGCATTGGGGAAAGAAGAAAATAAGCAGAGATTCATTTTCTAAAAACTTGTATTCGTTTTATTAATTAATAAACGTGTTCGTGTGCGTGTGTCGTGTTGTGGCGTACTATTTTACAGGAGCCTGTGCGTAACCAGAAGTACCTGGTTGAGGCTTTATAAGTCGAGATAAATCAAATAACAAAATTAACTAAACGCGAAAAATCACGCGTTCGCCCAAACGTCAAGTCCAAACACCACAGACGAAAACAATCTCCATTTTTCAATTATAAATATTTCTCGATAAAATATTTCCATTTCTGAAGACAAATAGTAAACAGAGGAAATGTCATTATTTATAAAAATGTCGGTATTTAAAATATTAAATAATTTTTCTACTAACAAGACTGAACATTTAAAATTATTTCTCATGTTTTCGAATCTGTAGTCATTTGTCCAAAACGTCCCGTACTACCATTTTATCTGCAGAATTATTCAAATTTGAGATTGGTAATTATTTACCAAATTTGAATAATCTTTCACAAAAAATGCCTCATCTCAACATCATTAATACAGTAAATAACCATTTATATCACACAAATTTTTTAACAATATACAAAATGTTCCCTATATACAAGTTTAAATTACATCATCCATCCACTCTTCGTCATCGCAGAGATCGACGGTTTTTTAATTCAAAATTTGAAATAAAATTTAGTAAAATCGCATCTGCCACAAAAATTCAAATCGAAAATCGAGGCTCCGAAGATCTCTGCTCTTTTTCGTTACAATAGCTGACTCTTGTCTTTCCTTTTAATTAAAATTTTTGTTAAATTAAGTCCAAGACCAAAGGGGCCTGAAATTGAGTTTAAATGGCCCCCAACTTTTTTCCACCAATGACTAAACTTGCTTTAAAATTCGTCCTTTTCAAATTTAAAGAATGGCACTGTTGTCATTTGGCGAAAAGATGGCGCTGACTCTAATTTCTGACCTCCTGAAATGTGACCTTGACAAAAATTGTACCTGCTTTTCAGCCATTTTATCGGATTTATTTATACAGGAATTGTTTTTAAACTTTGTAGGGAATGCTGCTCCTTTCATTTAAATGGCGAGAAAAAAAATCCGACCTCATCTAAGATACAATTTTCTTCAATGCCACGTTACATATAGAGTATTTAAGGAAAAAATTTGTTACTAATGAACGGAACGAGTAAACGAGTAAACGAGAAACGATCGGTTGTATGATACAGTTTACATTCAATTTTTTTTTAATTGAGCTTCGAAATGCCCAGACCACTACCGTGTTTCAATTAAAACGTCTATTTTTCTTCCTTGATTTTTGCGTCAATTTACTTAATATCCTAATTTTATTTATTTATTTTTTTAATTTACCCAACAAAAAACGGTACTGGCCTTGAGCGTGGTAGATATATCGTGACGTTTTTAAGATTATACATTTATATTACATTTATTGCGGATGCTCGAAACCCTGTCTTGAAAATCTTTCCCTTTTTTTCTGAATTTAAATTACTCGTCCCTCACAGTAGTTGCCGCCCTGAAATTGTATTCTGACAGAAGATTATTTTCCAGCGAAAAATCGTTTTTTTTTTTAAGTTTTAATTCTTGCCCAGCTTGAGGGATTTTTCATAAATTTATTGCTTGGCCAAAAATCAGGGGAATAAGAAGGGAAAAAATGGTGAAATTAAGGAGCGACAATTTCTTCGTTTAAGAGTTTCAGGCAGGGTGAAAAATAAATGAGAACAAACCGCGATGTATAGATTTTACGGTGAAAAAGGGACCGTTAATGGTAGCTTCACGCGGAAACAAGGGACGCTTAACGAACTTAGTCGTCGTCCCAGCCGCTCGACGAAGCGAAAGGCCCGATAATTTTGAAAGAAAAATAATTTTCTAAGAGTCGATTTGAGCTACCGTATCACCGCGACGTTTTGTTTTCTTTCCGTTTTTTATCCTTCTTCCTCCCTCATTTTAAATTGCTGTACTCGTTAGCCACTGAAAAGACAGATATCAGAAGACAATTGTTTTTTTATCAAAGAAATAAAATTTGGAAACTGTTTAACTTTAGAAGTCTATTAGACATGAGCATTCGACAATTTGATAATCAAATTCCTTTCTACAGTTGAGCAATAGTTTACATCGAAAAAGTTTGAAGACTTCCTGGAAAGATTTAAAAAATTGAATATAGAAATTTCAACAAAAAACTCGAAGCATCAGATCGTAATCATCGAATCCAGGTAGATCACATTAGGTTTCTTATCCCTTAAATACAATTCAATTTAAAAAAAGTCTTCAATCAACAAAATTCCTCAAACGATACAAATCATCAAATCCGATAGATCACAAGTTCAGCCTTATCTGATTGTGAGCAAGCACGATCAGGATATTAAAAATTTTTTAATTACATCAACAGGGAGCGGACTAGAGCCACTTTGAAGAGGGCTGGCCACACGCGCCTCCGCGCTGGCGAAGCACATTGATACGCGTCGCCATATCTGCCGGGCCGACGGCAGTTACCTTCACAGAGACACTAATCCGCTCCCTATGTATCAGCAAGACCACAATTATCAATTAATTTTACAATCATCACCGAGTTCCTCATTTAGAGAATCACATCTCGTGAGGGTCAATTCAAACAGTCAATCAGGAGCATCTTTCAACTCGTGAGTGGCAAGAACTTCGTAAGCAATGCAAAGATTTCACTTTCTCGGAGAATCCTTTACTGTCCCCCCTCTAATTGGGCACCACTTTCCCCAAAATTGTTGCAATCTCTGCCGACAGGTACAAGACAATTGTAGATCGTCCTGCGCGTGAACCAGCACACGATTTTCGACCAATCGATGCATCATCGATTGAGAGCATCAAGCTTTTCGCGGTCGCGGATATCGATTATTTTTCGATTGCAGGTATCGATTAGTATCGATTATTCTCAATTCAACACAATCGATGATTCGCGACAACTAGCGACTTATCTCTCGAATTCTCAACTCAAGAATGACACAATCGACTTTTTACTCGATAAGAATCGGATTTTTTCCTCGCGATCACTAAAACTGCCGATCGTCCATGTCGAAAATCACTCAGTCACAGGAATCGGGCGGCCACGACCAATCCTGATAGGCTGACGGGTGTTGCTGAGAGTGGCCTGGCATTCCGGAAGGAATTAGGCCCATCTGATGAGGATGGTGGTGATGGTGGTAATGCTGATGACCCGGCGGAGGCGGCGAATAGGGATCCGCTCCTACGCCGACGTCCACAAGGTCGACCTGCGGCTGTAACGCCGCGACGACAGGCGTCGGCTGAGGAGACGGCTGCACCTTCTTCGGGCGACCGACCGGGTTGCCCCCTCATTCGCGACTCCTTCTCGGTCGTCCCACCTTGCCTTTCCGCACGGGGGCGCCACCATTGCCTGCTGCGGCTCCAACCACCAGGGTGGACGATTTCACTAATTTCTGCCAGTCTTCCTCACATACTGGGGCGCCGGATACCAAATAATACCTGGAAGCAGACAAAAAATCGTTTCATTATATTTTGTTTTTCATTGTGAATGGTAGCGAGATGGGTAATTATAGTTTTTGACGGTAAGGGGCGTCCATAAACTACTTTACAAATTTTAGGGGGGAAGAGGGTCGGGCAAAACTATGGTTTATAAAAAGGGAACTTAGATAACGTTTAGTACGTTTCCTGATAACAACTGTAAACAAATTTTCGTTTTTTCTCGTTTCTTCGCTCAAACGCGAAATAAATTAATAGAACCCAATAATAAAATCCAACTCTTTTTTGACAAAAGATATTCTTTTTTTAAAGTCTACTATTACATTTTCACTTCGGAATTTAACTGATTCAGTAAACACGCAAAGATATTAATTCTCAGTTAAAAGAATTATGAATCTTCAACCTAAACCAATTCGTGTTTAACAAAGCAGTTCAACTTCCAATCAAGTTTTAATTGAATATCTAAAGAAAAAAATATTAATTCTCGGCAAAAAATGTAAAAGTGAATATTTCAATAAAAAAAAAGACAAATATTCAAAAGAAATACTGGAATCCTCAACCAAACGAGTTGATTAATTTTCAACCAAGCAGCTGCATTTTGAAACAAAAAATATCAAATTTCTACACACATACATTCTCAATCAAATAAATGAATTTTTAACCAAAAACATGAATTTTCAAAGAAGAAGATAAATTATTATAAGAAGACCAATTTCGGCAAAATATGTGAATTTTCAACCATATAGTTAAATTTTCATTAAAAATAATGAATTCTCTAAACAAAAACATTAATTAAAAAAAATAGTTGATTCCTCAACCAAAAAAGATTATGAATTTAAACAAAACGCTTTTTAACTCTAAGAGACCAATGAAATTAATTAATTTGTAACCAACAAAATTAGTTTCAACCAAGAGAATAAATTTTCTACCAACAAAATACATGAATTTTCAACTAAAATTATGAATCTTAAATCAAAAAAATTAGTTTCAAAAAATAGTTGAATCCTCTATCAAAACAGATTACCAAGTTAAACGAGGCGTGTTTTTGACTATAAAATATTACGTTTTTACCAGTAATTGATGCATTTTCAACAAAAAAGTGATTTTTTAACTAAAGAATTGAATTTTAACCAAAAAAGAATTGCTTTCAACCAAGCGAGATAGATTTCATAAAAAATTTAAGTCTTCATGTTATAAAGTCAAATGATTTTTTACACTATTAAATTTGAATCTCAAAAAAATGAATTTTAATCCCAAAAAGATGAATTTTCAACAAAAAAAAAGTTGCATTTTTAACCGCATAATTCGCGCAAAATTTGTACGGTTTGTAACAGAACTTATATAACGTTTAGTACGTTTCCTGATTAAAGATTTCAACAAATTTTCCTTTTTTCTTGTTTTTTCGCTCAAATTCGAACTACATTAATGGATCCCCAATATGAAAATCCAACTATTTTTGGACAAAAGTTCTTTTTTTTAAGTCTATTACAATATTTTTGCTTCGGAATTTATCTCGTTTAGGTGAAAATGAAATTTGGTTGAAAAATTAATTATTTTGTTGAAAATGAAACTGTTATGATAAAAAATAATAGATTTGATGCTTTCACGATGATTTTTTAAATTAGACTTGATTGGCCAATCAAGTGCGGCCTGCCTCCACGGTGGGGCGCCCTGGCCAATCACAGGCATCGTAAAGAGTATACATAACAACAACATGACCTGATACCTCAGTTTCAGGTCAGCCCTGAAGAAGTGAACTGCAATGTTCACGAAACGTCGACAAAATTCGTAGTTTTGTACACGATTGAAACCCGAAATATCTACTTTATCATGATAAAAAATGTTAAATTTTTTATTAAAAATTTTACTATTTCAGTTTTGGTTTAAAACATATTTTTTAAGTTGAAAATCAAATTATTTGTTTGAAAATGTGTCTTTTTTTCAATGAAAATTCTACTACTTTGAGGAAGATTTAAGTATTTTATGAAAAATTCGTTTTTTTCCATTGATAATTCATTTCATTAACTGAAAATGTGAGCCTTCCATTTTTTCCTGAAACTTGGTCTTTTCTTGCTTTCATTTCCATTGTTTGGTTGGAAAATCATGTATTTTCTTGAAAATTCATATTTTTGGGTAAAAAACTCCAGTTTTTTTGTAGAAAATACGTATTTTCTGCTTAAGACATCAACAAATGGGTACATTATTTCGCTAAAAATTCGACTTTTCTAATTCGAAGTTAATTATCTTGGTTCAAAATTCTTATGGAAATATAATATTTTAAATGGAAATTTGAATTTACTTTTTGCTGTTGAAAAATTAATTACTTGATTTCAAGTTAAACTACTTTGTAAAAAATCAATTTTTTGGTCGAAGAGTCATTATTTTTCTTTAAAATTCAATTAGTTCTAAATTAACTTTTTTGTTGAAAATTAATCTTTTCGAGCAGAAAAGTCCTTTTCTTAAAATTCGTCTTTTTGGCTTGAAAATTCAACAATTTAGTAGAAATAAAAACGGTTTGGTTGAAAATTCAACTTATTGGTTGAAAGTTGAACTACTTTGTTAAAATATCATTTTTTAAGATTCACCTCTGGTTAAAAATTTAAATATTTGGTTGAAGAATAATTTTTTTTTCGTTAAAAATTAATTTTTTTCTGGAAATGCAAGTATTTGTTAGAAAATTCATGTATTTAAAAGTCAACTATTTACCAAACTTAACTTGAGAAAGACTTTCTTGAAAATTCATCTATTGTGCTGAGGATTTATCCACATTTCGCTAAAAGGTTTGTCTTTTTCCGTTGAATTAGACTGCTTGTAACTTCGTCTTCTTTTGCAGAAAAGTAATTTTTTAAACTGAAAATATAACTTTTCCATTTTTTGTGAAAACTCATCTTTACACCTTCAAAATTTGCTTTTTTGGTTCTAAATTTAACTATTATGTTGAAATTTTGCTTTTTTTGTTCAAAACTCATTTATTTTGTTACAGACATATTAAATTCATCTTTTTTAAACGAAAATTCGCGTTTGGTGGTTAAAAATGCAACTACTTTCTTGAAAATACAATATATTTTAATATTTTTTATTATCTTTGATTGGTAAATTGGCAAGTTCTTGATTATTTGGTAAAACAGTTTTTGGGCGGAATGATTCGAGATGTTTTCCAATTTTCAAATTAAAAAGTTTATACATATTTAAATTAATCTTACCTAGCTCCTGGATTAAGCTGCGCGCCACATTTGCTACACTGGAAACACTTCATATGAAAGACCGATCCCCCTGTTCTCGTTACGAAATCCGAGGGTGGTATCGTCTGACCACATCCCGCACAAGAGCCAGAACTGCCAAATAACCTGAAACATAAAAGATAATAATTGCAAACAAAGTTTCTACTCAATTCAAATATATTTCAAATTATACGCTTTACCTATCTCTTTTCTGATGGTAAAGACTATAGACAAAGACCTACTTTACCGACTGTAGATCCAACTTACACAATCTAAAGTGAATTTAGTAAAAATAAAGAAACTTTAAAATGGAAAGTTATAACACTAAAAAGTGATAATAAAATTTGAAAGGTGGTAATTCTGGTTTGAAAAAAAAAATATCTTCTTTTTCGTAGCGACAGTAAAGGGGGTCGAACCCGTTCAGTGAGGCGAACGATTTCGAGGCAGGCATGTCCTGATATCAATCATCTCAATGAAGGCGACCAATCGAAAGATCGGTAACGCGAGATGACATCCTCTACCTCGTTCAGGCTTTAAGAGGCGATAAATATAATACGTTTCCAATTAAATCGCACGTCAAGCAAACACTTTCTAAGTAAATAAGCTCTGCTTTACATTTTTTATTCTTTAATTTATTTTTCTCTTTTTGCCAGTTCCAGACTCTAAACAAGTACATCGACATAATCAGGTGTTGTAAATGGAACTTTCAATTGGCACTTCGGTCAGATAATTCTATACAGAGACTTTTCTATCATATCATAAAATAAATTTAATAAAATTCCTGATATGAAGAAAAAATTCGAAAGAATTAAATAGAATCTGTAATTAATATAAGATTATCAATCTGAAACTTAAATAACTAATTAAGGCGGACTATAAAAATGGTTTGATTACAGGTTGAGATAAAATAAACTCTAAAAGTAAATTTAAAATTCGTTAAGAGTACTTTGATTAAGTAATTGGTAGAATAAAAGAGAGTTTCACTTAAATTCTGCTTGGCTGATTATTTATCGACTTAATTAACGAGGCACATCTAAATATTTGTTTATCGGCTCGTAATCGGAGATTTACTCAATTACTTTTTCCACAGCGCGGAGCGAAAAGTCGCGTCGTTTCAAAGAAAGAGAGAGCGACGTAGGTACTCGAATTTTATAGCAGCCATAACAGTCTTATAGGACGAATAAATCCTTACACCATCACAGCTATAAATGCCCATGCCGGGACGAATGAACAATACATGTCGATTTAAATGCGAATACTGCGATAATGATGCTTCAATGTATCAGCAAGACGCAACACCCTACTTAAAAGATTTTTTTCTTAATTCAAAAAATCCCAAATTAGAATTTCTTAAGTGATTTTTTTATCTTCATTCTAGAAAAAATTATTAAAAAATTTTTTTTGGCGCTACAAATATTTTTAGCACTTCAAATAATATAAAGCATAGAATTCTATTTGCAAGACGTAACATTCTTTTTAAAAGAATAACTTTTATAATTTAACGAATCCCAAATTAGCATTTCATAGTATTTCTGAATTCTTGTTTTTATCTTCACTATAGAAAAAAATGTTGAAGAAATTGTTTAGCAGCCACAGACTGCAATTGAAAAAAGTGGAAAAAGGACTAATTTAAGCTAAAAAGTGATTACTATTCACACAAAGAGATTATTTCTCGACTAAAAAAATGATGAATTTGTAAATAAAAAAATTAGTTTTTAACGAAGCAGTTCAACTTCTAATCAAGTTCGTTGAATGTCTACCCAAAAAGAATAATTCTCGGTGAAAAACGGAGTATTTCAGTCAAAAAGTATAAATTTTCAAAAACAGACTTGAATCCTCAACTAAAAGAGAGGATTAATATTCAACCAAGCAGCTACATTTTTAACCAAAAAAAAGTGAAATTCTCAAACAAAAAAGATTAATAATTTAAAAATACGCATTTTAACCATAAAACACCAATATTCAACAAAACAGTTGAATCTTTAACCAAAAAATATTATTAATTTTCAACCAGGTAGTTGTATTTTTAACCAAAAAATATAAAATTTCTACCCCATAAACTACGTTTGCAATGAAATTAATTAATTTTTAACAAAGAAAAATCAACTTTCAACCAAAAAAATTAATAATAAAAAAATTTGAATCCTATATCAAAAGAGATTATTAAGTTAAAAAAGTCGCATTTTTAACCATAAAATATTACATTTTTACCAGTAAATAGATGAATTTTCAACAAAAAAAGTGCATTTTTAGCTAAAGAGTTTAATTAATTAACCAAAAAAGAATTACTTTCTACGAAGCGCGATAAATTCTCATGAAAAAAGTTGAGTTGGTAAGTTAAAAGTCCAACGTTTTTTTTTCAATATTGAACTTAATCCCGAAAAGATGAACTTTCAACACATAAAGCTGAATTTTTAACCAAATACATAAATTTATGAAGCCTGAAAAACAAATTTCTTGAGAAAAAAGATGAATTTTTAACAAAGGAAGTTCATTTTTAGCCAAAAACGATGTCTTTTATACTACAGATGATGAATTTTTCTATAAAAAATGACATTGTTTCAACAAAATAGTTGAAATTTCGACCAAAAAAATATAACTTATCGAACAAAATGGCTGAATTATCAAGAAAATAATTAAATTTCCAACCAATTTATACAATTCTTACCCAAAAATATAATATGTATTAGACTTCTCAACCAAAACTAATTTCATTTTCTTATTGGGTTTTATTAATTCAGTTCATATTTCAGGAGAAAAAGAAACAAGAAAAAGTGTGGAGCCTGATATTGAATAGTATTTTTATACGATAAATTACTATATATTTCGTACAAAGATTTATTCAATTTTATTTTTATTTTTTATAGATGTTAAAATTAGACGGATTACTGTGTTATTTAAGTGACTGCGTGGCAGCTCTTCCTCAGAATTTCCGAAGAGCTTATGTGTCCTAAATGTAGAAGAAATGATACAAAAACTTACAAGATTTTTTGAGAGCAAAAATTGTAGCTTTGAACATCTTTAAAAACACTGTATCGGTTCAAATTCTATACTAGCAGAAAGAAATAATACTCTTTTAAAATGAACATTTTCTTAATTAGGCGAATTTCAAATAAGAAGTGCTTAAAAAAAATGTTCTTAGGATTTCCAAAATGATGTTACATCCATAACTAAAGGAAATATTATGAGAATCTAAAAAATGTACAAAAGAAAGAGAGATTTGGGAAAGAGGTCTATTTATAAATATAATAGAGATGTATGTTGACAAAGGTGCTTGCGTGTACATATATATGTTTATAATACGTGTGTTGGGTATACGTAGATCTACGTTAATGGCAGTCAATGTTTGCGAAGCGGCGGCGTGGTTGCCGCTGCATATACCGACGGCTCGTAAAGCTCTATGTTTATGCACCAATTAGCTATCTACGATATACATGAGTCATGCATACATTCTCAAATATTCACCGCACATACATGAAAGGTATAAATATTTAAATACATACATTTAAATTAGATTTTACGTGTAATAACCCAATTCCCCGTACTGAAATTATTTGTATTGTCCTCATGGGGGTGTTTCTAAAAACGGAGAAAAATCTAAAATAGCACCGGTATTTCTTTTCGTTTCTCACTGCAATGAAAGAATCTAAAAAAGAGCAAGCAACCAACTAACGAGTCGATAGTCGCCACCACCGGATGCATTTCTGTCATTCCTACTTCCGTTTTCGCAGCTGTCGCTCAATCCCAATTTACCCACCTTAATATGTTTTATACAGTAAATATTTCCCCAATCATTATTATATATTATTGGTTGAGCAACCATAATTTTATTATGTTTATTTTAATTAAAACTTTTATTTACTATCTGCCATCAACTCTTGGACCTAATAGTCATATTTCCAAATTGAAATAATTAATTATAAAATAAATTATATAGTTAGAGGGTCAAAAAATACAAACATTAATTACTTATCTTTATTAAACTTAAGGCACTTCTCATAAATTACGAGTATAACCGTAATGGGAAAGTTCAAGAAAGTTCAGCATAATTGCTTCCTAAGATCGCTGATTGGATTATGCGAGAGACATTACACGTCCCGTAAACAACAATATTCTGACGACGAAAAATGGCTCCCTCTATCCATTAGTCTCGAGATAGGTCCTATTCCGAAAAGTCAATTAACTTTATAAGCTAATGAGACACATAATTTTAAATCTTTTAGCTCTGTTAGCTCATATTTTTTGCGTTTGAGCAAAGCCATCAGAAGGCAAATCTGAGCAAGCGCCAGGGGCACTTCCGGAAGCCACATTTTTATTAATTAATTCAAATTAGAGAGCAAGGGCGAAACAATGACGAAAGATCATTGCTCTTAGTGAAAAGAGAGAACCAAACAACTGTTGGCACACCAAGCAGTTGGGTGCATTCAACAACTTCTAGCGTACAATTTTAACTTTGGAGACACCAAACAAATTTGTGGCGCACCAACCAACTTGTGACGCACCAGTAAACTCAGGTAAAAGACACCAATAAAAAATTGAATTAACTATTATCCTGTGCCGGTAGACTTGAGTTTCTTTTTCCCTGATCCAAGTTGATCAGTTCAATTTCCCAATCCCGGATGTCTTAATCAGCAGAAATCAACGAAACAAGAGAATGCCTTTTCCAGAAAAAACACCTCTAAGAAAAGTGAATTCTGATCAAGCGAAGGACACCGAGTGAAATGAATTGTAGGGAAGGGGATACAAGGGAAGAGAGAAATTCCAATTTGTCGGGCTGGACTGTCGGCAATATTCAGTAAAACAAAGAAACAAGAGAGAAAGATAGAAAGAGTTAAGAAACGCTCGCCTATTTTCCTAGCTTATACGTATAAGCGCGGACGATAATGCTGTTACCACTAGTGCCGTTTTAATACCCGATTGGTCGTTAACAACGCGCGACCTACCTCCTATTATTCCCTATCGTTGTTCTGTCGGAGATGGTCTTTAACAGATAACATGGTCATTTATTATAGCCGTGGTACGGCACAAGTACCTAGAGGTCTTATCTCTTCAGGAAAGAGAGTGGGAGGCACTGAAACCATGTTTGAAAATAGAAAAACAAAATATTTTAAAAATATGATTTAGCCCCTCGAAAAGAACAGTGAATTTTGACGAATTGAAGTTGACTTTGTACGGAACGAACCCCGCAATCAGCGCTACAAATTTGCATCTATCCAATCCTTGATTCGCGCAAAACTCAATGTGGTTTCTGAACTTTTGGCCAAGTACACTCACGAGTAATTTGATCATTCGGTGAGTAATTTGATCATTCGGTGAATAATTCACGATGAGCTCCATTTCACAGATAAATGTTTTTGAATATTTATCATCAGATATTCAATTGTCTCGAAATTATTTCCAGCCAACAAAGATATTACCAGCAATTTTCTTCTGTCCAAGATGATGATTTGAATAAAATAAGCAAGTAACAAATGGTGAGATCTCAAAGTTGTCGAGTTTTAATCATCCGTGATCGATGATTGTTTAAGATGCTACATGCAATGCGTTACGCGCCTAGCGAGTTAATTAATAATCCAAGCGGCAAAGTCTGATTAACACGTATATAGAGGGGGCAAACGTGAGGGAAAAGGGGCAAAAAGAGAGTAAAAGCTGGTCATACAGAAGGTTGTCTTTTCTTCTATGAAGCCCTGAGAGTCCAACTCGACTCGCCTCACTAGTTCCACGCAATTACCAACCACCATCTGTTCTGTCCGTTCTACTTCATCGGCGAGACGTCGGCTTCTAATTAGTAATTACGAAGAAATCGAAAATAGAGCAATTCGAGCTGGCCAGCTCGTTCCTTCGTTAAGATTAAGGTACAAAAATGAAATATTTCAGAGATAATGGGGCACCCAGAATGGAAATTGTCCTCAAAAGTAATTATATACGAAAGAAATTAATTTATATCCCACACTTTTATTTTGTCCGTGAACGAAATAAGTGTAGAAAACAATCAGGGAAAGTTGGATTGGAGTAATGAACTGGGGGGAGGGTAATGAAAAAGTCAAAAACAAAGAAGCAAGCACGCGAAAGAATTGAACCGTCATTCGACGGCGAGCAATCATCGACCTGCCCAACGCGTTCGCTCAGCCAGATCCCGGACAGATAAATTAGCAATTTAATTATAGAACTGTCAAGCGGTAATTAAATTAATAACGAGAAACCTCGAATCCAATCCGATCCGTCGTGGCAACCTTTCGAGTCCAACTCTCGCATGCAACACCCACATCGATCCCTATCTTTGTGGTCGATCGTAGGTGTATAGTTCAGTCTATAAGTCTCTACCCTCGATTCTTAACTGATTTCTGTCTTCTCGTTCTAGCAAGTGTACACCAGTTTTACCTGCAGTCATTACTCCTGCTTTCTCATTATATATGTATTATTTTTTATCTCAAATGCAGAGCTGTTAGGTTATTTTTGATGTGCACAAAATACTTGGACGCTTCAAACACCTTTGACGTTCCACACACTACAGCAATCTAATCTCCATTCTTCCGTTTTCAAATAAATTTAACTAGAAATCTTGACATATTTTCGTCAATTAAGAACACCTAATTTCGTCTTCTGAGACAATTAATGTCGCAGGAGAGACGGGCTAACTCATTAGCAGTCTAGCCCGAACTGTGTTGGAATAAATGAAAATAAATTCTCGTACGTGAACTTCCCTTGCCTGTGTAAGTAACCTGCCTTGTCTCCTACACTCTTGTCTCGCCGAAAATTGGATGCGGATCATAAACGACGCTAAGAGGTGTACGAGATACGAAATCACGGAAAAACTTTTGTCTCGGTCACCTGGCGGAATTCGGGCAATATCAAGAACCTTTTTAAAATCAGGTTTACATTTTGCAACGAGAAAGAGTGCCAAAATTCCAATTTTAAGAAGTGCATAAATTATATTTGGGAATTTAATTAAACTAAGAAATGAAGTAAAGGATAAGTTCGATAATGAGGTAGCCTCTGGTTCTAGAAAATGAGTTAAGACTTAATAAAAAATTGCCTCGGTAAAGTTTTTTGCTGGGAGGCATCCCCTGTCCAATCTATCCCCAGTAAGGTTGGACCTAATAAAGCTAATCGATGTAAAAAGCCGCGTTTCCAATAACCATTTAATTCAGTCAATCAAAATTCCTATTAGCTCTTGCGAGTGCAATTTGGCTTGATATACGGAACATCGCGCCCATATTAGAACTTCCCTGAGATATGGACCCGCCCAGAGATGGCTTAGAACCGTCCTCGAAATTCAACTCCTAGAACAAATCCCAATTCAAGAAAAAAATCCATTTTCATCGATGATTTCATTTATCAGTATGATAATTTATAATTTGCAAAAGACTTTCACTCTTTGCCTATCTTCAAACTAGTTTTTTTTTTCAACACTCAGTTATGAATTTTTGTTTAAAACAGTCACTTTCTTACATGCAAGTCATCGAGTTTTAAAAAAGTTTTAAATGCTAAACAAAAACCTTATCCTTCGTGCAGGTCTTGAAAAAGGTCCGAACTTTGGTTTCTAGTATGATAAAACCCCAAAAAAATTCAAATCTCAAAAAAGGTTTTTGTTTCCGTAGCAGGATTTACCCACTAGCATGAAATTCTTGTGTGAATCATTTTTGAAATTGAATGTCCTTAATTTAATTTCTATTTACTGCCGGAAAGGCTGTCAGTTGAAATTAAGACAACAATACCAAATGTTGAAATTCGTTAGGTTGATTGTTCGAGTGACCTCGTAGGTCACTCGAATCCATCGCGAGCGAATCCTGATTGGTCTGATCTTCGACTCATTTTAATGTAATTAACGTTTTGATTGCATGCTTTGTTTCCCCATCCGTCCTTCTCTAGTCGATTTCTCTCCGTCTATCCCACCACCGAATTCAAGAGGTTCTGGAGTGGGAGAATTGATCAACTTCTGTGTGAGTGTACGTGGGAGTGTGTTTACTAGTGTTTCAGACAGGTATAAACTTGAATTTCCTTCTCTCTCATTTCCTCTCTTTTCCCCTCAATACCCCTTTTTCCCCTCTCCCACAATTCCTTCCACTTTTCCTCGTTTCTACCCCAGCTGTGCTCTAGACAACCCCACACAAATATCCACCCCTCTGTTAAACTCTATCTCTATTATTTATTTTTCGACTAAATGAAACTAACGGACGTCAGTTTTGAGAAGAAAAAAATCGACATTGCAGAAGTATTGTTAAGAGGCTAAGCGCCAAAAGCCCATTAAAGGGAAGAAGCAGCTAATTTAAATGGATTAATTAAGTTAAATTGGACTTTTTTACCCTGGTGATTCATGAAATCGAGTAATTATTGTATGGAGATGGGTCGCCTAAAAAATAGAGATGACCACCGAGGGGGGTTTTCTTCCTTAAATCTTAAAGTAGACTGATGATTGAACACGCCTTCAATTAGGTTTATTCGGGGTAAAAATCGACATTCTGAAGCACTCTTACAAAGTAGTAATGTCATTCGACTCCATTCCATTTACGAGAGTGGTGGACCTGGCGATCTCCGGAGTGTAATTTCCCGGCCGAAATTTCCCTGCCCCCCCGGCAATTTCGGCCCTGGCAATTTACCGCCAAATCCCAGAAACAATTCACTTTACGGTAACACGCGACAAATATCCCAAGCGCTCAGGAAAATTGCCGAGGAGGTATAGCTTCCTGGAGGTCGCTTTGATGAGATTGCAAAGCGACTAAGTTTTAATTTGTCCTCGCGTGACGTGGATTACGTCTACTGGGGCCTTATTGACTCAACTCGGAGCTCTAGAACCCCCTCCTCTTCACCCACTCCCTTCTTACTGTAGAGTTAAAACCCCATGAAATCCAGCGTCGACCGAGTTTCGACGACAAAAATACCTTATTGCGAACAGGACAACGATAAAAAAATTCACTATCGGTGAGCAGCTTTCTTTTACCGAAAATAAATTTACGTCTGTTCATCACGCGATTATTTCTGGGGCTGAGCCGACCAATTGGATAATAGAATTGCCTTTACTCGAGTCGTAAATGTCGAGCAGTTAAGAGTCGATTAAATACTAGTTGATTTTTTTTTTGCTTTTTCTGCCTCAAAGTGATTTTTTTGCTGGTAATCCGGTAGCCCCGCACGGAGAGGACAAATCAGACTGTCGCGGAGAAACTAAGCTTCGGTGTAGACTTCATAAGGAATTTTCATTTTTTTTACAAATTTATTTTGCACTAAAGAGATACTTTCTTGAAGTTTATTGAACAAAAGGGATGTATTTTTTATTGAACCAGGGTGTCTTGCATTTTCTATATGAGTAGAAACTTTATAAGAACAAGTGAATTAAGGAAATTTTTTAGGAAAACAGGATATATATTTTTTAAAGTCAAATTAATTAAAATCCTAGCATAAATTCGATTTTTAATATATTCAATTTAACATGCTGCATATTGCATTGTACTTTTTCGCCCTCATTATTCATTTTTTTATTTTTGTCTCTAGTGAATTGAAAAGTGAGGTAGTTTGTAAATCTGGGTTTTAATGATCGACTCTTTTTCATGCTTATTTTGCATAAAATTATTCATGATAAAACAGATTACTTTTCAATGTTAAATAAATATATAATTGGATTTTTAATCCTATAGTTCAATTTCCAACCAAAAACTTGAATTTTTAACTACAAATTATAGATTTTCATCCAAAAATAGAATTGTTAAATTTCCAATTAAAGAAATTAATTCTCAACGAAAAATGTAATTGCTTATTTCAGAAAAGATTTAATTTAAATAAAAAACAGTTGAATTCAACCAAAAAAGGCGAAGTTTCGGTTGAAAAAATTGATTTTCAATCGAAACGAGCAAATGTTTAACTAAACAGCAAAGAAACCACTAAAGAGATTATATATTGAAAATTTAAACAAGAGACAAACTTTCAACAAAATACATCACTTTTGACCACACAAATGAATTTTCAACTAAAATATTTAAATGCACTAATATAAAGCTATCTTCCTACATGAAAAACTATTGTTATTCAATTGTATATTACAATTTAAACCAAATGGTCACCTGTCGAGAGAATTCACTGACTCTACAAAAAAATTCCCAAACATTTCCTGGTTTTCCAGGTGAGTATAGGCACCCTGTTAACTAATACATTTTTGCCGAATTCTGCATACCTTATCATTAATCGCGCTGGTGCGTTTAACTTTCTGCATTCATGATGCCAATGATAACCTTTACAGGATCTTAATAGATCGATTAATTACCAACAGGACTAATCGATCAAATTCGATACGCTTAATTATAATGAATCCTTCGGGTGCTTAAAAAAAATAAGACTGTAATCATTATGCCAGTGGTATTCCTTAAAAAGTGGTGTTTCCTTGAATTCTGGCCCCACCAAACTTGAAAAAAAGATCCCAGTTTGGCACGGATGAGAACCTCCGGTCTAAAAGGCACAATATAATTACTTATAGGCAATATCTAAATTGAAGGTAGAAGAGAAAGGTGGATAAAACAAGGGAGACAGAAGCTTGGAAAAAGAAATGATAGGAGGATAGGTGGTGGGAAGG
>JAAAKG020186540.1:0-25231 GCA_010014905.2 Druon quercuslanigerum | reverse complement strand
TTTCGTTAGCCTGTTGCACGCTGTAGCCCGACACTTTCGGAAATTAAATGTAAAATTGAACACACACGAAGAGAGTTGTTTTTGATGTGTATCGCGTGAAAATCAGAGTAAGACTAAGGAGAAGAAAAATTCCTAGAGATTGGGGAACAAACATGCGAAAATTGCTTATTTAAATCCAGGCTTAAATCTTCGCCGCAAAAATACTTGAAAACTTGCAGTCTATGGTGCGACAAGTTTCATGTTGCCAAAACTGTATGCGAATGTTTATTGCTTTGACACGTTTATCTTTGTATATACAATAATAATAGATTATCGCATATGATGATTTGTTGACGTGAAGAATTAGAATTGAATGAGATTGCGAGAAGGCAGAGGGAGTTTTTGTATTAAAATAGCGGAATGGAATCTATTTCATTCTTGAAAAATAATAAGAAAGGTGAAAATAAATGAATAATTTGTTGAACTTTCAGACGAAAAAAAATCTGCCCACAGAGCGGGCACATTCTTATCACATCACATTTACTTTACGTTGCACGCTCGGTCTTTGTACTTTCCCCACATTTGTGCATAATTTTTTTTAAATTAAAGACACACGCATTTTCACTGTCTTGTTTTTATAACTTAACAAGTGCACTTTATATAAATAAACTATTTTGTTATTAAAAAAATTTAATTTTTTTGTTCAATGCTTTTTTTTTAAGATTAAGACAAAGCTTAAAATAAAAACCAATCGTTCCATAAAAAATGATTAATAACGAATTTGGAGCACTTTTGTAAATGTATACATTTTGTCCATTTATTTTTTGTTTTTGTCTGTATCCTTTGTCCCAAAAATGGAATTTTTTACTTTTTATGTTGTTTTTTACAAATAAAACATGTATGAATCCTAGCAAAACGTGATTAACAAATTTGGGTATTTCGGTTGCACCATTTTTTTAAATTTATCTTTTTTTGTAACTTTCATAGTTGACCACAAAACAGAATTTTTTATTATTTTTGTTGTGTGATCAAAATTTGAATTTTTTATTTTTCAAAAAAATTCAAAAAGTTGTCATAACAATCTTAGAGGAAGGTGGGAGGGGTCAAGTTTTACCCACATCTAATACTTTCTCATACTTTCTCATTATACTCCTCATAAACAGTTTTTGCTTTCCTCCAATGACCTTTTTTTAGTAATCGTCCCCAGTATTGGGGGTGACTACTAACTAAAAGCATTTAAAATATATAAATAGCGTTTAATTTCTAATGGAATCATTTTATAAACTAACTGAGAAGCGTTGTAAGTTATGTATCCTGGAAAATTTCTCGTCATTTTCAAGTACCTGAGTGACCCACTTTTTCGATTAAAGTAAATGCTCCGAGTTCAAATTAGAGCTTCTCATATGCGTGTTGCTACAATGAAAGGACCAATGCTTTATAAGCCAGATGTCACGTCTTCTAGCTCATCACAAGTTATAGTGACACGAAGGCTTTGAAGTCTCAATACCACGTGAAGTTATTAAAATAAACAAATACAGTTTTTGGAGAATTGTGTATGTGTTTTAAGTGCAGTTCATACTAAACAAAAAGGTAATTTTTTTAAAACAATTTAATAGCAGAATTACATATTTTAGTACAATTAAATGTAAATATATTTTATTCTGCAACCATCGTTTTATTTATTTTTTCCGATAAAAGAATTATTTTAAATTCTGTTTCACTGTAAATATATTTTTAAAAAAGCTCTGGATTAAAAATTCGAAGGGTTTTTTTCCGGATAACGTCTCATTACATTTTTATAAATATTTATAGAATGTAATCAGAATTTCATTGGATTTGCATCATTATCTAACATTTATCAGAATTTCCTATAACATTCTTGAATGTTTAAAAAATAATCTTTTGAAAAATCTTTTGAAACGTCCGATATTTGTTCATAACGATGTAAAAGATTTGCAGAACATAAATTTGTAAAATATATTTACAAGAATATTCTAGTACTATTTACATTCTCGTGTAAAATGTGAACAAATTTCACAATAACTTAAAAAATATTTCTGTATGTTCTAGAATCTTCCGATTCATATTTCGTTCTCTGAAACTATATCTTTATCGCTTATTTTATCCATTAGGGTAAATAATGTTTATTTTTTAGAAGAATTTAGCCCAATGAGATTATGAGATATATAGATATATAGAATAATGAGATCTATCAAAAATAATATTCGAAATGAACGTCTCATACAATAGAAAATTTGATTTTCTTCTAAAATATATTCTAAAATTATATCCCTTAATTTTTTATCTCCGATAAAAAAAATTCATTAGAATTATTTAAAAGAAAAGTATCGTTTTGATTAATACATTAAAGTAATGTCAATTTTCATCAGGAACTTAAAAAATAACTCATTTACTATTGAATTGCAAACGCTTTAAATTTAAAACATTTTTGTACATAAATATATTTTTTAAATATTTTCTCTACCTGTTTCTACTGATTTCTATTATCTTTCTTCATCTATTTATTAAAATTTTTATATTTTATTTATATCTATTGTAGGATAAAAAATGGCTATATTCACTTTCCTTCTTCCGATTATTTGCTTGGTGAGTCTTTTTTCTGGCGTCACAGCATTGCCGGCAAATAAAGGAACAAAAAAGAATTTTGAGTCAGAAGAATTTACGATAGACCCACTGGAGGAGAACAGCAGTCCCGCAACCGCATCTTCTGTTTCACAAAAATTTTTAAATACCCTTTCCAGTCAGAAAACAACAGAAGTAATCGTGAATAGATATAAACGCTCGGCGGACCAATACAGTACGTCAACGACGACGACTCAAAATCCTGGGATTGCTTACAAACCTTGGTTGTTTAGTATTTAGATTATAAAATTAATGACGGCTATGAAAATAATACTCCCTCAAAAAAGTTATTAATTTTAAAAATCATAAACTATTTATATTCCTGGTTAAAGAAAAAATTTGTTTTCTTTTTAGACATTTATTTTAAATTTGATTAATATATTGTTTAAATATTATTTGCACAATGTTCATGTTGTAAGTTAGGAAAGGGCTGAACCGATATGTCGTAGAGTGGGATATAAAATTTGTTAATCTGAACGCAAACGGTCCTTGACAATGTAAAGATTACAATTCTAAACATATGTCATGATAGTACGCAAGAAAATCAACAAGATAAGAGAAATGCACCAAAATTAATGTTTAAATTTTTTTTACAAAATAGTATATTGCGTACTTTCTCGGTCTAGGGCGCTAAAATACCCACCACCAATAAAAACCTACTTTATTGCTCCAAACCCGGCCACAAAGAGAGGAAACACATTCGTGTTATATTATAGTATATTGTGCACCAAGGTAGCTAAGTAGTCTTTTTACGGCTGATCGTGAGTTTTTGCAAACACGCAAGACAGCAAAAAGACTTTGCTGTCTCGGTACATGGAATATTTTAGGTAAAAAGATTGTGATTTCCAATTTTTCGAATGGAATGACGTCTCAATAAGTACCCCGAAAAGCATGTGCGTGATTCGAAGTAACAGACGCGCATGCGCGTGAATCTTCCTCTGACAATAAAGTGCACTTTATCGGTCTAGGCTGTTATAGCACCCCACCACTAACAACGATCTCCTTTGTTGCCTCAAACCAGGCCTAGAAAGCGAGGAAAACATACTCGTGTTATATCAAAAATGTTATATCCCATTCTAGGATGCGGTGGTTCTTGGTAATTGGTGATCAGGGGAATTTTTTAAAATTTACGCACTATATTATTTGTTATTCATGTCATTGTTGGATTGAACCAAATTGTCATTGAGAAAAATTGAATAATTGAGAAGGCTTTAATTTGTTTTGATGCTATTTCGCATATTATAAATGTATAGAAATTTCAGTAACAACATAATCAGTGAAATTCTTTTTATTGATGTGTTTCAATTGAGTACAACACTCAAGGGCCATTATCTACCTATTTATATTCGTTTAGCTTTACATGTCATAACATCCGTTTGTTTCAACCTCGAACGTTGCTCCCAAGTCACACAAAGCAAGAAGCAAAATGGATCATGTCTATTTGTTTAATCTATCATAGTTGTTAGTTTTTGAATTAAGTTTTTCTTATCATTTTATATAAATTTATTAGTTTAATGAATATATACAACATCCAGTTTATATATTTTATTTGTAATACTGTATTTTACTTTTATATTAAGAAACAAATTAATAATAGATTGCTTTGTCTTATTCCTATCCTCCTGTTAGTAAATTTGGGGTCGGAGTTTCTGAGCAATTCTTATTTGCTTCATTAAATTAATGTTAACCCAGGTGAAAAAGTTGTATATAATTTATATATGGTGGACGAAGAACTTATATTTTTCATTTGTTCTGCATAGAAAAGTTTCTAAAACAAATGAAAAATATCAGTGTCTAATTTACACTTATCTAATATAATATAATATATAAAATATACATAACTTTATCACCTGGAAAATAAAAATCAATTAACACCTTTCAAATATAAAATTTGCGCTATTCATAAGAACTAGATTTAAAGAGACTTTTAAACAATTTTAAGGTAAGAATTCATGCTATTAAATTTTGTCACGTAATACTTTTTTTACCAGGAATTGATTTAAGTGATTTGAATATCTGTTTAATTAAGAATGACTCGCTGTAGGCCCTGGAGCGGATTCACGACTTCTGTGGTTGCATTTCCAGAAGAAAGCTATTATATTATTCAAATAATCTTTTTTTAGCAGAATACAACGTAGGTTATAATAAGAGCATATTTCTATTTTTTATGTTTATCCAGTTTGCGTAAATTCTAAACCACTATAGAAACTACAGAAGATTTTAAACCCTGAAAGTAGCCAATCTGTATGCCAACATTTGAAAAATATATCCATAGGTGCTTTCATCTCAGAACTCAAATGTGAAGGTCAGTATTTTTCTTAATTTTAGTGTATTCAAATTTATTTAATAAATATAATTTGATAGTACGGTACAGAATCTAAATACTCACGAAGGACTGATAGGAAAAGAGGATTAAAAAAGATGTCCGGGCAAAAATAGGCTAAGAATATCGCAGGCATTAATAAGTGAAAAAGAAACAAGAAAAACAAGGATTATAGCGCACATTGCACAATATGACGATAAATTATATTATAATACACCTTTTTATTATTATGCAAGTTTTTATCTCTTTACTTTAGAAATTATTTATTGAATGACCGTATTGCATATGGGCGTAAGTGCCAAAGATGGGAAATGTGTTTTATAGGCATATATAAGCTTTTTTTTATACCTAACTTATGTTTATGTTGAAGATTATGGTCCAATCTGATTTAGAAGTGATTTAATAGGGTTAAGTAATAGCTCGAAATCAATTTTTTTCTAAATTCAAAAAGAAAACAGTCACGCAACTTTTTAGGTGTCGAAGTTATAGTTGGGCTCTTTTCGCTATTCAATAGAGCTAACCAATAGCTCAAAGTATTTTTTTGCAGATTTAAAAAAATAACCATGGTGCTTAAAAGTATACAAATGAAAATTGTACATGAAGAAAGAAAAAATGTTGTTTTAATTATCTAGACGATCTTTGAAATTATTGTTAATCCAAACCATCTAAAAGAGATTTTTACAAGAGCGACGAAATAGCGCTAGATGAGTATGTCCAGGCCAGTATTTGACCATGCAAAAAGATTTTACTTCTGCTCAGCGCTGTAATACACAGCCCTTTTGTTGCCTGATTGGCGGTCCGGATGATCTATTTGGCCCTAAATAGTTCACCAATAATTATATAACATAGAAATAAAAATTAATAATAATATATATATATATAAATTAACTTAAAAGATTAAAGGAACTTGTGTATATTTAAATCAATGGGATTGACAAAACGCGCTTTGTTCAGAACTTGTTTTAAAAGGTTGAAATAATTTCATACTGCATAAATTATTTGATTTTTTTTAAATAAGTGCCTTGTTTACAATTATTTATATTTATGTGCGCACTATTTGTATATGTATATATAAGACGTACAAACCTAAGTTCTTTTATTCTTAAACAAAGGTTTTAATACGGGGCCCCCATTCAGGTTTTTGCGTAAGTGTTTTTGTTTATTTAAAAAAAAACCCTCCCTCAAGAAAGTTGGATACAGGCCCCCCTCAGGGCTAGTTGTGCCACTGGTTTGAATACCTGACAATGAATGTGTTAATTAACAAAAAATGAAATGAAGTATATTCTTATACATAGTGTTTCGAAAAAGCAGGTACGTCTTTTGCAGTGGCTGTTTATCTGTTTAAAAGCTGCATCCTCATGAACTTTGCAATATTAGTTAATGCAATATCACGCTATAGGTATGTAATGTGCTGTCTCTAGCGGAATACATCGTTGATATCTGCGGTTCACCACGGAAACTTTACCTCAGTTTGGGAGTAACCACCTCGCGTTTAAGTTTAGTGTTTACAATGACAAGAATTTCTGTTGCGACTCAGATCTGTAAAATTCTTTCACGTCCAATTGATCCCTGAAAACAGTTTACATGTTAAGTAAAAATAATGAATAAAATAAATAATATATCAAGGGAATCCACTAGATATCTTCCCTCAAAATTCAATAGTCTTTCAAATAGATAACAAAGTCGAAAAAAACAATCCCATTGTTAAATGTAACAAACTTTAAAAGAGAAACCTTTGTGCGCTTAAAAAAGATATTTAAATTCTAAATGCAATAAATTGATAATATCTAGCAATCAACCAAGTTGGCTTATTTCTAGCGTATTTCTAATAAATCCATCTAAACGTTTTGATTTTTTTCCTGTAGTGAAAGAGAATACCTCTATTAACTAAAGTTAAATAAAAAATAACAGATTTAAGTATCTATTGTATAAATTAATTAAAAAATGTGAAGTCAGATTACACATAAATATCTTCAGTTAAACAATATAATGAAACAAAATAAAATGATCTTAAAATAAGTTTATATAAATAATAGTTATAATAATTTCACTTTTTATAATATAAAATTATAATATAATATGTAGAATAAGTTTTTACTATATAATTAGGTTAACAATTAATTTAACCTAAAAAGTGCTTTATAATAAAACCTTAATGAGCAATTTTCTTCGAATAAAAAAATTCTCATTTCAGACTTATTTTTAATATTTCGTTGACAGGTGTGTTTTATAATGAATCTTATTAATTTGAAAAATCGTTAAGTATCACATTGCGTATCTTATAATTTACATGATTGAACCGTTTCAATTGAAAAATAATAACATAGTAAACTGAACTTTTTCAGAATTTAAAACAAAAAAATCCTCCATTCGTGTCATTTTTATCATTCGAAATTCTGATTAATCAATTGCTAAGGTTAATAAAACTATCACGGAAAGTACTAAAATTTTGAAAATTTGAATAATAAATTATGAAAATATCACAAAAATTTTAATTTGAAAGCGAATAAAATTTAATAAAATTTTCCAGCATTTAAACATGAACATTTTTAAATTAATTTTTCATTAAACTTTATTCTATTTGCTTAATTATCTTACACGCTTCGTCCAACGATCATCTCGCAGATGCATGTATAGTTAGAAAAATAGGTAACAGATAACTCTACCATGCGGAAAGTAATAATGAGCATGACACAAGAAAAAAAAGATTGATGAATTCATTAATTTAAAGACAGTTTTGGGGAATTTTGTTTCTGGGATCAGACTGACTTGAAATATCATAAAAGGGCACGAAAGGGAATTGTTGATGCCGAAGTTTTTTTGATATTTATGGTGAAGTTTGGAGTGAGTGGATTGTATAAGTGGGGGTTGTGTAAGGGTTTGATTGTGAGAGATTCTTCCTCTTCTTTCTTTCTCTTTTCACTCCACTGCAGTTGCGCTAGGGAGGGGAAGAATAATTAGCCTAGGCCTGGAGAAAATGCAGTCTGTGCAAATAAAGCGTGACCCATTTGGCCATGGCTATGGATATTTTGTATCCAGAGATGAGATAATGCCATAATGTTAGGTAGTTAATTAGGAATCAGAATTGTAATGGAAAGTTCAGAGGTTAGGATCAAATTGGAATGTTAGAAATAAGCTGAAGGTGGCGTTCTGTGTACGAAAAAAATAAAATGCGTATTTGATTTAGAAAAGTAAAACTTGAAAGATAAAAATAAATATTTTGAAGCTGATGTTGAAAGTGATAGTAAAGGTGAACAGAGAGGACAAAAGTAAAGGCTGGCAAGTAGGTCTTCTTTTAGAATGTTAAAACAAATGTAAATTAAATAAATAAATTATTATTTCTGAAAAATGGTAAAAAAGAAAGAAAGGTTTTAGTTGTAGGATTAATGATAAACTGTTCAAAAGAGAACGGTGGAAAAGATCTATTTTTTATCAGAGTAGTAGTATATCTATAAAAGTTCGGCGAGTTCACTGCGTAGTTCCAGCGGCCACCTACAGATGGCACAATCAGCCAATTCCAAGCAGTCGGTAACTGCTCGGTCAGTAAGGTAGATCACTGACATGGATCCATGACCAAGCTGACAAGGTGGGTCCCTGTTTTACCATATATGTAGTTCAAGCTGTGGCTGACCGATAACGCCACTGTTTTACCATATATGTACAGATCTAGGCGATTCTCGAAGCTTCTAGAAAGTACGGCCTTAGATTACTATTTTACTTGGATCGAAAATTCTCCAGAGTTCTCGAAATTTCTAGAAAGATTTATAGGCTTCTCGAAGCTTCTAGAAAGTTCAGCCTTAGAATAACATTTTCCTTGGATCGAGGATTCTCCAGAGTTCTCGAAATTTCTAGAAAGATAGTTGACCAAAGTGAGCTAGGCCATTCTCGAAGCTTCCAGAAACTTCGGCCTTAAATTACCACATATGTAATACTCGCGTATATTGCTAACTGTCTATACTTTGCAATAAGTTGTTAAAGTAGAGTGCAGACATACATATGTCTGTCTCACACAACACACAGTACAGTCTAGGCATGGCGTCGGAAAGGACTACGGATCTTTATACATTTAATCTACAAACAAGTATATTTTGCCTGTTCAATACTTCTCGCGGCTGACGGCGAACGCACAATATCGTCAACGTAATTCGCGCTGAGTGAGAAATATATGTCTGCACTCTATTTTTTGCCAGAAATCTCTATTTTTTGCCAGAAACCTCTCAGGCGGTTAGCTATATAGGAGCATGACTTTTATATGATAAAGTGCCCATAGGAAAAATGCTCATTCGTTGAATAATAGAAATACACACACAGTTTATTTTGATTTCAATTTTAGTATATATTCTTCATAAATATTTACATCATATATTTTCAAATAAAATTACAGTCAGTAAATATATTTAAATTCAAATAGATTATAAGGTCCATCTAAGTAATAAAAATATAGGTTTTTATTCAAAAGCGCTTCTTCCATCTTCTGATATGTTGCCACGTAGGCAGAATTATCAAAAACCTTAATGATTCTGTTAGTTATGAATACTGCAAACTGGTTCTCCATTTCAACCGTAATAATTACACCATACTTCGTGTTAACCACATACTCCTTCTTCAGGATGAGGGTAGACAGTGGTTTCATAGGTACAGCTCCTTCCATACGTCCAATTGGGTTCACTGCTTTAAGATCTATCTTATTTAAAGGCACTGTTTTCCACTTTCACTTTCACTCTTATTTTCACTTTTCACTTTTTACTTTTACTTTTTACATTTACTTTTTACTTTTACCAGAGAACTAGCGTGGCACGTTAGACTGAAACTGCGAGCATCTAACGCTGCTTTTACAGTCAATAAACCCCTTTTCAGTGGAAGTTTCTAGAAGGTTCGACGCTTGCGTGTTAGTGTCTTTAACAGACTATCCACCAAAACTTTCTAAAAGTATCAGTTGTACTGATTTTTGTCTGAATTCTAGAAAGACGAGTTCTAGAAGTCTCTATAAGGTTCGATGTAATGGAAACAATGGTTTTCAAGAGTTTCTTCATCTAGCCATCTAGAAGATTCCATGTATTACAGGAAGAGAGGTAACGGTTTTCGAGACTTGGGTCATCAAGTCTTGGAGAAACCTCCACTAAAGAGGGGATTCCGACAGTGAACAGTGCACAGTAAAAGCAGAGAGAAGTGAACAGTGAACAGTAAAAACAGAGAGTAGTGTGAAACTGTGATAGTGATTCTTTTGACTGGACGTAACCATGCTGCTGCTTGTTGAGTGTGAAGAATATAAACAGTTCTTTCGAGATGCGCTCGACGCTGCAGTTTTCTTTATAGCAGAGGTTGGTGAGGCCCTGCGATTATGAAGACACCAATATCTAGAACATCAGACCACAGAATTTTAACTTCCACTACGTCTGGATTAAAGATCTGTCACGCTTAGTCAGCAGTCAACTGTCTAAGAGAAATGGAAGAAGATACATCTGCGATCGATGCTTGCACTACTTCTGGAGTATGTAAAAGCTGGTTTACCACACTGAAGACTGCAAAAAGATGAATGACTTCAAAGAAGTGCTGCCGAATTCAGGTCAGAACATCATTGAATTTAAAAACTTTAAATACAAGGAAAAAGTACCATTTATCAATGACGCCGACTGTGAATCTCTTCTTTTTAAACTGACTGAGGACTCACAACTTCAACAGTCAAATACAGAAGTGTTCCAAACACGAGGTATGGGATATTTTGAGTTTTACTTTAAATGCAGCTACAACGATGCACCGTCCTTCTACGAGTGCTGTCCGGAGAATGTGGAACCGGCAAAAGTGGTTTGCATTCGAATTCCTGGAGATTGCCAACAATTGCGAAAATGTATTCAACACACCTGTTCCTATAAAAACACTGACATAACAAAAGGAAGACTTTGTAAAAGCCACAGTGTGTCACATCTGTAGCAAACCATTACACCTACCAATGGAAAAGGTTTGGGATCATTGTCATCTCACTGGAATATACCGTGGCCCCGCGCATGAACACTACAACCTTGCTTACCACGATGCAAAGACTCTACCTATTTTGTTTCACAACTTGAGTGGGTAGGATGCTCACTTTATCATTCGCGACAATGAAACTGACTTTGATGGAAAAGTCAAGGTTTTGGTTTTCAATAAAGCAAAATACGTATCATTCACGAAATACGTTCAGGGCACTCAGATAAAATTCCGATTTACAGATTCATTTAGATTCATTGCTTCATCATTGGAAAAGTCAGCATCTTACCTCGACGAAGACAAAATTGCTAATTCGGTATTTTCTGATGTTGAGCCTGAAAAAGTTCTATGACCAGAAAAAGCAAAATTTTATAGTACGTTAAATGACTCCTCCATTTTCGATGAAGATTACGCACATGTATAACAGTTATAGTGCGCATTCAATATCACAACTTTAGGCGAGTACGTAAAACTGTACATGAAGACTGACGTGTCGCTGTTAGCCAATGCCTTTAAAAGTTTACAAGAACAGTGTCTCCAGACTTATGGACTCGATCCAGCACATTACTATACTACTCCAGGCTTGACATAGGATGTCATGTTCAAACATGCAAATGTGAGGCTAGAACTCCTCACTGATGATTCACTGATTCGTTATATACTAGAAGTAGATTTGTACTGTCCCCCCGAGCTTCTCATTGAGAACAAATGCAAAAAATTATTTTGAGAAGAATCTCTTTAAATTGATGAACAATGCAGTGTACGGAAAAACGATGGAAAACGTACGAAAACATGTGACAAAGTGGGAGGATAGGTATGGAGCAGAAGCTCTCATAGCTAAACCAAATTTCCATAGTCGTGCAATTTTCTCGAAAAATCTTGTAGCAATCGTATTGAGAAAAGTAGAAGTCTTGTTTAATAAACCCATCTATGTGGGGCTCACGATGCTGGACGTGTCCAAAATCCTCATCTACGACTTCCACTACGATTATATGAGCGAAAAATATAGAAGCAATTTTAAAATATGATCATGAAAGACAAAGGTTCTGTCAAAATTATTACTGAATTTGTTGGCTTGCAGAGTAAAATGTACAGTGTGCGTGTTAATTGTGTATATCCTTTCTCGAAGACGTTTTTGTGCTTGCTGAATCGAACTCTATCATCAACTTTGAACTTTGGCCTTGTCCTCGATATACTTCGTAGTTTTTTAAAGCAATGCATCAGCTCCTCTTCATCCTCGGCAGTGACATCTTTTGGCTTCATACTGATTGATCGACGTTTGGTATTGTTGTACTTGGAGACTAGTGTAGGTAAAATACTATACACTTGTAGTTGCCTCTCAAGCTAAACTGTGGTCACATCTTATTATTGAGCGTACGATTAAATATTTTACAGATTGACGCCTTCAGATTACTATGCGTTGAGTAGAGATTAATGCCAAATCGTTTCATAAGTTTTTTAAAATGTGCATTATAACATTCTTTGCCTTTAACAGTGTGTACGTTTTTTGGCACACGACCCTGTACCAGTATAGATTGCATTGCTGAAGTAACATCTGGACCACTCTTGCTTTTAACAGAAACCGCGTAGGTATACCTGGAGAAAATATCTACGGCGGTAAGGAAGTACTTGTAGCTATTAGTTTCACGGGCATAGGATAGCATTTCAACCAAATCTGCCTGCCACGCCTCGTCTATACCACGCATTTGCACACAGCCACGCAAATAATTCTTTCTAGCGGGTTTATGTAGTTCTGTGACTAGCGACAATGTTTTTTTCCATTCTCGAGTGCATTCAATCGAGCGTCCAAGTGAGCAATAAGTTCAGCGTTACGGACTGACAAATCTTGTTAAGTGTTAATCAAATTATTATTATCAATCTCTGTTCGCATGGAGGATGTGACTTGATACACTGTACGTATCAGGTACGTATTGTTGTTTGGCATTGCTAACTTTAAAAAGTCTTTTTCCGTATACGTCGTATTGGCCGTCAAAGGTTATCTTACATCCAACACCAGGCGGTCCACGGCTTGCTGCTGCGATTCGATCTAGGTGACGTTCAAACCGGTCGATACTCATCGCGATACTAACGTTAGAGTTATGAGTACATTCCTAATATATGATTTCAGCTCCCCGCAGTTCCTCAATGATTGATATGATTTATTTGTTGTAAATTGTGTTGCCTGCTACCTGACAAGCTAGGAGTAGACAAAGACGATCAACCAGTTAGTTAGGGCCATCTCAAAGTAGACATAGTCAGTCTTTAAATTTTCTCTTACCAGCATATACTGTGGCAGGGAACCTCCTCTAGTTGACGATCGTCTGCGAGATACGTTGAACATTTTTGTGATAAAGTTCTTGTACTTGCTATCTCGGCTGGTGCGAATAGTTTCTGTTGGGCTGTATCGTTTCTTATCTGAATTTGCAGCAATCAATATTTCTTTCTAATTTTTTTCGGATCATCAGTGCTTATAGATGACTCTTCGGGAGATTTTCTAAACAGTAGTTTAAGAAGACCAATTGTTTGCAGATACTGTTTATCATTAACCTTGATATATTGTCCTGTGAGCAACCTCGGCTGTATCATATTCTTCCAGCATAGTTGTATCTTCATTTTCTTCTGCAGCATCACCCGTCATAAAGGAAGCGTTATCATCCTCCTCATTCTCCTTCTCCTTCCCATCCTCTTCCTCTTCATGTTTTGCATTTACTGGCTCTTTTTCCTCAACTTCTTTCTTAGTTGAAGGATAAGCTATGTCAACCAGTTTCTTCAGTGGCATGAATATTGGCTTTAACCTTTCACTCATCATCTTTTCAGTGACTACTCTACCCATTTTGAGAATTCGATTTTTACGTCAAATCGCCTCACTAGCTTTTGCGATTTGACGGAGCCCCTCTTTCTCTTTGTGAAACTTCCACATGTTGACGTGTTGATGTCCGAATATCTAATGATATCTTTTCTACTACACAACTTATATTTATAAAGAGTATTCCAACATGCTAAACATAAGACTCGCAATTGAGAATAACTCATGTCAGTGTCGTCATGATCATCATATACATGTCTCAAGTTTCTTTCGTCCTGTTTGAAAAGTTTTAACAGATTGGCATTGTGTCTAACTAGATGCTTAGGAATTCGAGCGTAAGTTTGAGATAAGTAAAAACTGTCAACGTGAGTGTGCCTGACTATACAGAAAAAGGCTCTAATGTTATCCTGTTTCTCACAAGTCACGTCATCAAATACAATTATAGAATTTGGTTGGGCATCACTTGGTTTTATTACTTCTTCATGCTCACTAAAGCGAAAATATTGAACACCTTTCATAATATTCTATACACGCCTATAAATACAGCCTTTATATAGCTTTTACTTTAGTTTCGTATTGAGCTTCGTTTAGTGAAGAATGATTGTGCATCATAAAACGAATAAAGTGTCACGCAGCCATCGGGGTAAAGGATTAATCAACAAAGTCATCAACAATATACCGTTCGAGTTCCACTTGCCTGGCTACCAAAATTGTGGTGCATGTATAACGATAGCTAAACGACTTGCTAGAGGTGATCCTGCTATTAATCCTTTAGACAGAGCCAGTAAAACCTAGAAGCGTATTTTTGCTAAAGATGCTGGCATCAAAGAGAAAGCTGCAGCTCTGGCCATAACTAACGTGATGAATACCAAAGCAAAACTCGGCATAGGGTTAAAAAAGGAGCCTATTTTAAAGGAGAGAAACCATATTTCAAAGTAGAGAAAATCCAGTTTGAAGAAGAAACCAGCTGCAAAAAATAACCTAATAAAAATAAATAATAAATAAATAATAAAAATAATCAGAGGTGCACAAGAAACTGTTAAAAGCGTCGGCGATAAGCAAGAAGTGCGAAAGCCACTTGTTTTGCCAATACCCTCGAAAGTTGGAGGTGTTTTGCCACTGATTCCAATTTTTGCTGGACTTTATGCACTTGGAACTCTCATTGATGGAGCAGCAGGTGTAGCTAAGGCGGTAAACGAAAAAACAATTGACAGAAGCTCAACTTCATAATAATGCAATGTAGGCTATTACTCTAGAAAAAGGTGTACACTCAAACTCTATAGAAAAGAATTAGGTCTTCACATGCAACCTTACCGAAAGGGATTCTATCTAAGACCAGTACCAAAAAACTTGTAGTGAAGCTGCCTCACAGTCCACTCACTGATGCTCTCAAGATTTCACATTTTCGTGGAGTGTTTATGCGCAATCAACTACCTGTGAAGGGACCCACCAAGTTCAGTCAGCTTTTGCCAATCCTACTATCCACTGGGCATCCTATAGAAAGATTGGTGATAGGGTCCTATACTTTGACAGTTTCGGTAATCTTCGGCCACCATCGTATCTAGTAGATTATCTAGGTGTTGGTAGCGTGATAAAGTACAATCATGTCTATAGCTCACTATGAGATTTATGTACATCAGCCTTATGCATCATCAACATTTAACAACAGCGATAAAATTCGAATTCTTATCCAGCATCAAGATTTGTGTATACTACCCAGAAAGAGTTCACTGCACGTATATGGAAGGCTAACAAGACCCGATGGAGTTGCAGCTGTTACTGGCACATCACTGGTAAGCAATGCCATCTGCTATCTGTTTGATGAAATTCGCTATGAACTTAATGGTATTGAGATTGATCGTTGCAAGAATGTTGGTCTCACTAGTACCATGACAAACTACGCCTCACTTACCCTGAACAAATTAATTTTATGGAGAATGCAGGAACCGAAAATTAATTAAGAATATTGATACCATATGTAGTGGCTTTAGATCAGCAAAATATACAGTTGCTGAATATCATTGGAAAAGATTTTCTCACAACCATGAGTTTTCGCTCATGGGAATTGTATGAATACCCCCTGATCCCCATCTCTTCGATACATATATGGACTGTGAATATATCAAGTCAGTTGAATAAACTACAGAACATTATACTGGTTTTCCAGACTGGCTGAAAGGATATACTACCAGATATCAGTTTACACTATGTATGAGATGTATGCAAACTTTCAGACAGCATACTATGGTAAAGAGTAAAGAATAAATGTTGACGAAAAGTGATTTCAAAGAATATGCTCCACTTGCTATAATTGATTGATGAGTTTCTCAAACAGGCCTCTGTGGACGTTCGTGCAGCCTACTGTCTAATTATACATGACCGTATGATTCAGTATCAGCCCCTTAGTAGCAGCGTGAAGAAGTTGATTTAAGATGACAGTTGTCGTGTGGGGTAGTGTCGGTAGTGGGGGGGATAACGTCGGCATTGGTGGTGATGGAGATGAAAGGTATAAAAGAGAGATGATTTAAGCAACAGACTTTAGTTTCCATCGATATGGAGTTCATCGTGAACATGCAATGCTTCAAGAAGCCAATCAACCAGATTGTTTTCAAGGAGTTGTCCATCATTCCTTTTTAGGAAGACGTACAACCTGTGGTTTACCTTTTTGAACCACTACTTTTTGGAGTTGCTGCTTGCTAAATACAAGAGTGAAAATTTATGGTGGCGCTCGTGCAGTTTACAAGATGCAATCACCACCACCTTCAATGCTGGAATGCAAATTGTGCAGTTCGAAATGCTCTAGGTCTCAATGCCTGGTTCTTGTATCCTCAGGATCAACCAACTGTCAGGCATTACTCTGAAAGTAGAGCCCAAGACAATGACACAACTGAAAGTATTGATACTACAAATACTTCCTTGAGTAACACAACGCTAAAAGATTTTTATAACCATTGTGAATTTATGCTTTAACTATGAATATTTTTTTTGTCGCATTAGAGGTTAAGATTTTCTCTTGCAAAATTAGGCGAAGTCTTTTTCTTGAATAAAACCAAACATTTAATTTGACATCAAGTAAAGATTTATTTTAAAAAACACCATTCAGTTAGTTAAGAATTAGTTAAGGTTATTTTAAATTTCATTCAGCATATTTTTTTTTATTTCCGGCGTTGAATATTACAAACATCGTTGACTTGAATTCAAACTCCATATATCGCTTATTCTTGGCGGTGAAAAATCACATACGTCGTTAGGCTGCAATTTCAACGTTGAACTTTATTCAAGCGTTGGGATGCATTTTGTGTATAGTTCACTGCTCCGTTCCAGCGCATTCACAATGCTGAAAAAAATTCTGTATGAGACAGAAATATATGTATGCATTTTATTTTTTTGACGATTTATTACAAAGTGTAGGCAGAAGGCAATATATAAGAGTATTACACATTTGTTAATATTAGATCGAAGTTTCTAGAAGCTTCGAGAAACCCCTTACACCCTCCCTTAACCGCTTAGTGCAAGGTATAAGCAGTTATCAATATACAACTATTACATATAAGATAGTATAAGGCCAACCATTTTAGAACTACTTAGTGCTAAAACAGAGGCATCATCTGTCGGCCACAGCTTAAACTATACAGCTGATAAAACAGTGGCGCCATCTGCCAGTCACATCTTGGACTACATAGATGGTAAAACAGGGATACACTTTGTCGGCTTGGTCATGGATCCACGCCAGTGATCACCTTACCGACTAATCAGTTAACGACTGCTTGGAACTGACTGGTTGCGCCATATGTTGGTGGAAAGCCGCAAGAAGATGATCCTCCACCATCAATGAAACCTTTCCTAGCCAGGTTAGCTGCGAGGATGTAGTGGTCAGAACTTAGTTTTGAGACGATAGTTATTGATTTTCTACATAGATTACATTTGTGTAACCACGGTTTAACGAATGTAGACGATTGAAAAAAGTTATGAAAATAATATTGACCAATTCCTGTTGTTTCCAAAGATTTACTCCAAGCTTCCACAGCAGAGTTTAGAAGCAGGGGAAGGATTATAGATAGTCAGTGTGTGGCAGTTTTAACTCATGAAAGGTTCCTTCTATAGTAGCCGATTTTTGCTCAATTATCCGCGTTCTTATTATGTGGAATGCCCTTGTGACCAGGGATCCAGAATAAAGTTATGTTCAGATTATGTTCAGTTATGTTCAACCATCGAAGTTTTGACAAGCTTTCAAAACGCTTTTTAAGTCAAAGAAAATTACTGAGTTAGGAATTTGTCTATCCAAAATAAGTTGGATTGCCTCAATAATAGCCAAAGCCCCCGCTGTATAGAAGAAAGCATATTCTGAAATCTCAATTTTGATTTCTACATTAAGTTGCGGGTAGTCTATTGAGGCCCCTACGTAAGATTCTGGGAATTTAGAGCCATCCGTACAAAAGTGGGTAAAAGTAGAACATTTATTATTATTAAAATTATTGAAAGCTATTTTCGGAGAATTAATGTGTTGTATAGTTAAGCCTGTTTTAAAATCAATCATTGGTCGGAAGAATTTTAGCGAAAAGGGAGTTAGGAAATGTAGCGGTCCAAGTTGTATTGGGTGAGACCATTTTTTGTTATATTAAAAAAATTATAGAGAATATCGTGGACTGGATGGTTAACCGTAAGAAAGGTTTTTATTAGTTTATCGTAAAATAGTTGAAATGTAGATAATAATGGTAACTCCTTTAGTTCTGCTTGTATGACAATGATAGGCATAAATATACGGTAACCAAATATGAAACGCAAAAATCTATTACGTAATATGTTTAATTTGCGGAAAGAGGTATCACTACTGTACATTGCTAGGACATGACCATCATAGTCGAAAGAACTCTCCCCCAGGGCACGAAATAAAATTTGAAGAATTTTTTAGTTAGAATCCGACCAAATAGCACATAAACAACTCAAAATATTGAGAACTTGGTTGCCTTTGTTAATTAACTTTAAGATGTGAAGTTGCCAAGATAAGGTGCATGGGAAAATAATGCCTAAAAATTACAATATAATAAAAAATGTGAAACAGATGTAGCAGGGAGATTTTTGGGACACTTGATATTACCTCGAAACTAATTTTATCCAGACCAGGAGAGGATTTAAGTTTCAGACTATTCAAAACAGCAGTGATCTGTTCGAAAGAAAAGGATTGCTAAAAAATTTCCAACCGCTGCAACGTGTCATTGTTGAATGGAGATATAGACAAGGGATTATTATTCTGAAAGGAAGAATAACTTTTTAAGAAGGAGTCTGGGAGAGGTGGCATGGTCACATTAGAGAAATCATTAGACATCATTAAAACATTTTTAATGTACGCATTCATATCATCTAATGCGTCCAGATTTATGGAACTAGAAGTAGGCGAAGGTTGGTTCATTAATCTGTGGCAAAAACAGGCGAGTTGTACGATAAAGATTTACAATATGACCTGAAACAAGACACCTTCATAGCTTTAAATTTTTTAGTGGCTAGTGCCTGGTATTTTTGCAAGTCAATGAAATTTTCGTGATTGTAAGAGGCTTTATTATGTTTATATATAGCTATAATCTAATGCGAAAGACTTTATCACGTTTATTATTTCACCAAGGGGGGAGGATGGATATAATTTTTTTTCTGGAAGGCTTCCTATCAATCTTAGTGTCCACCTTATGAAGGACATCATCTAAATTCTTTACGAGCTCGTAGTAAGCATGAATAATATCATGTGAATATTGAAACTCAGAAAGATTATCTTCTTTATATGAGATATGAGAAAAAGGATCTGAAAATTTTGCACTCTACTTTCTTTAAATTGTATTTGTCTAAAATAACTGATAGTACTTAAACGGAATGTCAACAGAAATTTTTATTGGCAAGTGATCACTGCCCATTTTATCATCAAGAAACGACCAAGAAGCAATTAGTTTTAAATTAGAAGATACAATTGATAAATCTATACCTGATTTGGACTGTCCTCGACGACGAAAGAGAGTCGTTTCTCCATTGTTAATAACAAACAAGTCTGTGTCAGATAATGTTCCTGATCGGCAAGAAGATTCGCAACTTCAAGATGGGTGATGTGAATTAAAGTCCCCCGCAATGAATAAACTAGAAAAATTTTACATCAAATCAAAGAACGTTTGCCAGTTAGTTCACCTAACGGAAGCGCGAGGATTCCTATACACATTAACAATGATTAGTTGTCCCAAATCAGTTGCAATGACCGCTGCTAGTGTATCAAACATACCATCAAAATAATAGATTAAATCAATCTGTTCAAAGGGAATATAGTTTTTAATAGCTATTAATAGACCACATCCTGCCTGATCCGGGCGATTCTTTCTTGTAACGTTAAAACTCTTGAAGAGAAATCTGGACTGGGGTTTAAGCCAGGTTTCGTTCAAGATTACGATATCAAACTCGCATGAGATTTTTTTAAGTGAACCTTTTTCAGGGAAAATACCCCGAATGTTCTATTGAACAATATTTAGGGAGGATTCTGTAGCCATTAGCTAGGCAGAATTATTTTTAGTAGCAATCTGTAAGAAGAGTGCGAAATTAAGATTTCGAGGAAAGTTGGAGAGGGAACTAAAATTAATTAGAAAGGCTAACAAAGGAGCTATCTTTTTGCAAAGTTGAGTTAGAAAAGGCATGATCTGTGAAAGGCTTTCAGCAAATTGAGGAGGAAGTAAGGAGTAAAATCAGGAAGAAGGAGCATAAGGGCACGGGTTGATGTTGTTCGGAGGACAGGGATTAGCAGTGGCATAACTGGTATTAGAAAAGGTCGAAGTTGTGTTTCAGTGATTCAAATAAGCATGTTTACCGCCTTGTTTGGGATTCTGGCGAGAAGCTGATGGTTGAGCACGTGGATTATTCTGGTGATGTACGCGTTTGTTTTAGTTTCGAGGCAGCTTTAAAAGCTGCAAAAGGTGGTTGCAAGCTTGGAATCCGATTACCCATGGCAGAATCTAAGTCAACCTCTCTAAGATTAAGGAAATTGGAATAATTAAAGCTAGGCATCTGCGAGGAAAGACTAGTAGGAACGAGAGGTTGTATGAGTAAAAAGTTAACATCAAAGTTCAAGTTCTTTTTTTGCGCACGCCTCTTCTCTTGACGGAATGGACGTGAAGCGTAGTTAATGGAAAGATTTCTGAACATCGGAATTTTCCTAATCGAGATTTGGTACAGGAAATCTGGACATTTCTTGTATGATGCCAAATGAGTGCCTTTGCAGTTGATACAAACATTCGATTTCTCATGGGGACATTCGACTCCCGTGTCATGAGGAGCACAACCACAGAACTTTTTTACATTTTTTTGGCCACATGACCAAATCTGTAGCATTGATAGCTTGCTTTTGTCTGCATTAGTTCATCTTTCTCATTTTTTGCTACGAATCGACGAACACTAAAAACTGAGTATTTGGAACTTGACCGCGGATATCTAATGATATCGTCATCAGAAATACCAAGAGTTATATCTCGTACTATATCTACACCAGCAAACCGATAGTTAGGAATAAACGCAGTTAGGTTGGATTTATCTAATAGGTTCAGACTATTTTGTTGGCACTTCTACCATTACAGCATTCTACATGAATCCGCGAAAGGCGAGACTTTTTAATGTGTTTTATTCTGGAAAAGAGTTATGTAGAATTTTCCCGACCTCTATAACATCCTTGTTTTACAATCCCCTTTTGTTCCATAGTTATAAAAGAAGACCTTTGTTGTGAATAGAATAACGATATTTGATAGATTCTCACTGGAGTTAAAGTTAGAAGAATTAACCTACACGAGGACCCCGCTGTTAACACTTACATGTCCTCTTCTGTACATGTAAGTGGCTGAGATTCTTCCCTTTTTAGGCGCCTGGGTCTTCTTGGTTCGATCAAGCTTCGTATTGAGGGCGTTAATACGCGTAGCCTACGAAGTGGCAAATAATTTTTCCAAACTCCTTCAGGGAGTTGCGGTTAGGGACGGTTGCGCGCGTCGACGAAGAATTCAAGTTTTGAGAATTTTAAGATTGTTGGATTTCTTGGCTCAAGTTAATTAAAGAGCTATTTACAACATTTTGGTCCAATTCTGATTCAAAATCTATGTGATTATCATCATTAGCTGGAGATCCAACTTCATTTAAAAACCATTTTTATGCAAGGTATCCGAGTTCCCTGTAGGACCCGTCATATTATGGCGCAGGCCAAGTGGCCTTTACAAAAACAAACAACAACCTACTTTTATTTCTTATAAGTTTACGAAAAAAAGGAGTTCCCAGCAGTGAGGAGAAAGAAGAAAGTGATGGCGCGTTACACCATAGTGGCTGATAAAATAACTTATAGCCTTGAGAAGCAACAAGCGAACGATCTGTCCTTGACAGCGTTTTAGACGCCACTCCCTTGTGAGAGATTGATTGGGGGAATGTGAGATTTACAAGTGGTTGACGAAATTTTGGAGGATTAAGACAGATTTGTGTGAAAGTTGAGGTTAGGTTGGTTTGAGATATGTGACAGGTTGGGAGGACTGGGTTAATTGGGTTTATATAAGCAGGGTGGGGTAGAGACGGAGAAAGGCAAGATAGGTACCAGAACGGGACGATAGAGGCAAGGAATGATAGAAGGCGGGAGCGTTTGATTTGTATTAACGGCTACCAGACCCAGTAACACCGAGGAAGAAACGGATTTACAGTAGGAAGTTTACAGTACATCGAAAGAGCAGCTCAAAGAAAGGAAGGCAAGGGGGAAGTACCGGAAAACGGTAGAAAAGGAAATATTGAGAGCAAAAAGCGTGGCAACGATTGAGGCTTTTATTAAAAGAAAGAGAGGAGAGGGGGGAAGCAGTGAAGAGAAAGGAAATAAGGAAATAAATGAGCGGGAAATAGCTGAACTAAGTCAAGAAATAAAGAAATAGAAAAAATTCAGGGAACAGTTAGAGAAGAGGATGCAGTAACTGTAACAAAAACTAGAGAAGCAGGAAGATAATTATAAAAAGGTAGAGGAGATACAAGGTAAGATAAAGAAAATAAAAAAGCTTGAACCGATAGTTTGGAGGGGGTGATAGTGGAAATACAGAGAAGGAAAGGCTGGGGAAAATAGAACAAAGAATAGAAAGGAAAGAGACGGAAGAAAAAAAGAAACGTAGTGATAAAGGGTATTGATTAGAGGGAAAGAAGCTGAAGGAAGGAGTGGAAGAATTACTAAAAAGTGTGGATGCTAGGTTAGAGGAGAAAAAGAACGAAGTGTAGGAAGGAAAAAGCGTAGAGAAGAGAGAATGTTACTGGTGAAACTAAAGAAATGGCAGCATAAGAGGAAAGTGATGATCAAGAAGAGGATGTTGTATTGAAGCTCAGAGAAATTAGACGATGATTTGACATGATTAAAAAAAAAGATGCAGTTTAAGTTAAAAAAAATAGCATAAGAGGAAAGAGGACAGGAGAACAGGAGGCAGAGGAGGAAGGGAATGGCAAGAAGAGAGAAGAAAATTTAGGAGAAAATGAGGTAAGAGAAAAGGTGAAGAAACTGGCGATAGGAGAGTATATTGATCCGGATCACTTTCCCTTAATAGTGACATTAGAGGGAGAAAAAATTAATAGCAATATGAATAAAGAGGGAGCAAAGGTAAGAAGTGTAGGAAAAAGGGATTGGTCAAGTGCAAGGAAAATAAGAGTTTAGAGAAAAGATCGAAAATATCAAAATGGGAGAGGAAAATGTGGACGACGAGATAGAAAAAATTATAGGAGAAATAAAAACAGGATTAGAGAATAAAAGGTTTGGTATAGTAAATAGACAGAGAAAAAGAGAAAAAATGTAAACCAAGATATTAAAATGGTAGAATAAAAAAAATATTTTTTGGAGTAGCTGGGAGCTGTAGAGAGCAAATTTAAGGAGGGAGGAAAGTATGGTAGAGAAAGAAATGAGGAAGACGATATAATCAGGGAAGAAATAGTAAAGGTGTTAGGATTAATGAAAGATGAAAAGGCACCTGGTGTAGTTGAGATTCCAAATAAAGTATGGAAATATGGAGAGACGGAACTAAAGGAATGGGCATGAATAATATGTAATAGAGTATGGAGAGAAGAAGGGTGGCCAGGGGATGGCCACTATTTGTATCACTACTTCTTCTTTCCATAAAGAATGAGTAGTGATACCAATAGTGAAGAGAGGCAAAGTAGACGGGGTTGAAGATTATATGAGTGTGACGTTGATTTCTAAAGGAATGGAGTTGATGGAGAACTTACTCGTATATCGCTGGTGCTTAGAAGAACGAACCCATGAATTATATCGCTATGAAAAAAACACTTCTTATCATAACGCTATGAAAAAAACTCATCTTTATAAAATGCGATGAACAAAAATATATCTCAGTAAATACTGTAAAAAATACATATCGGTAAACGCTGTAAAAAATACGTCTTGGATAACTCTGCTGGATACTCTATATATGGGTCATTCCATGCCAAATCGACAAATTTTTTCCCTGACCTCCTTCGATTTCGCTAAAAATTTTCTATCTTTTTCTACCCCCCGAAAGACATTGTTCAGAATTTTTTCAAATTTTTTTTCCCGACCAAAAAAAAATTACAAATTTTTGAAAAAAACCGCTCTTTTTTTTAAATGCTAGAACTTTTTCACAAATTGACCGTTTGGGAACTTTTTTTTTAATTTTTGTTTTTAAATGTAGTTTTCAAAAAAAAAAATATGAAAAAATTTTCAGAAACCCAGATGTATGAAATATTTTCGTTTTTTTTTGAAAAAACCGTCATTTTCTCAAAGTCTGACCGTTTTTTTTTTGACTCTAAAAAAACTTCAATCAATTCTGCAATAATCCCCGTAAATCACAAGATGTGATAACAATCGTTTCTAATTTTTTTTTTGATTATAAAAAAATTTGTTTTAAATTTTTGCTCATTTTATATAATTTTGTTATAAAATTTTTTTGATTTTCTTGTGAAACCTCAAAAGCTGAAAAATAAAATAATATTTGAGATTTTCAAGTGATTGTTGTCCAAAAAATCGTTATTTTTTTCCAAAAATTAAAAAAAATAATTTTTTCCCCTCATTGACGTTATTTTTTTACTTTTATAGACGATTTTTTTAGGTACTATAATGTTACTACTTCAAAAATAAAATGGTCTTAAAAGTTACCACTAGTTGATACAATGTGATTATTTATGAACTACCGATTATTGGTAAAAAAGGTATCATCTAAATTTATTTTAAATAATTTGGAGGTTAGGTTTTCAGAATAATTTTATTGTCGTTGTGTTCATCGTGTCACGCAGGCTTAATATTTGCTAAATAAAGTGTCTATTATTTGTAGAAAAGTGCTGTTATTTATAATTTGTTTACGAGTGATTACAATACCGAAGTTTTTTGATCGATGTTGCAATCCATTTAATTTGGAAAAACATAGAAAAAAAATAACCCTGTGAAATTTACCGGAGCATTTAGCAATTCGATACAATTTGTCGACTGATGAGCGAATATGTAGTTCATGTTATAAAAAAAT
>JAAAKG020186529.1:10995-23165 GCA_010014905.2 Druon quercuslanigerum | reverse complement strand
AAAACCTGAGATTTTTAAGTTAGAAATACTAATATTTATAAAACAGTTCAAATTTCAACTCGAAAATAAGAATTTTTCAACAAAAAAATTATTTTAAATGTAATAGTTGAATTTATATGATATTTTTCAATCAAAAATAGAGTATTTTTTAGTTCCATTAAAAAAATTAATATAAAATAAAAAAAATTTCAACTAAATAATTCAATTTGTAACCAATGAGATAAATCTTTAAATAAAAACGACATTTAATTTTCAAGAAAGTAGTTCAAATTTCACTTCCGTAGTTAATTTCAAAAAAATGTCAACGATCAAGGTAAATTTTCAACCAAAAAGAAAAAGTGTTTAACAAAGATAAACAGGTTTTAAGAAAAGTTAATCAAAACATGAGATTTTTGATCTAGAAATACTAATATTTATAAGACAGTTCAAATTTCAACTCGAAAATAAGAATTGATTTATTGACCCGAAAAAATATTTTTCAATCAAAAATAGAGCATTTAAATTTGCTTAAAAAAATTAATTTAAAATTGAAAAAATCAATTTTTAATAAAATTTCAATTTTTTCAATTTGTAATCAATGAGATAAATTTGAAAATAAATTTTAATTTTCGAGAAAACAGTTCGAATTTCACTTCTGCAGTTAATTTTAAAAAATGTTAACAATAAAATTAAATTTTTAACAAAGTACTTGTATTTTAAAAAAAAGTTGTTGAATTTTCAACTAAAAGAAAAAGTGGTTAACAAAGATAAAAATTTAAAAAAAAAAGTTAATCAAAACCTGAGATTTTTAAGCTAGAAATACTAATATTTATAAAACAGTTCAAATTTCAACTCAAAAATAAAAATTTTAGATCAAAATTAAATTTTCAATTTAAAAGTTGGATTTTTTACAAAAATAGTTGAATTTAGACTAGAAAGAATATTCATCAATCACAAATAAAGTGATTAAAGTTTCATTACAAAAAATTAATTAAAAATTTAAAAAATCAATTTTCAAGAAAATAGTTCAATTTTTAACCAATGAGATAAATTTTCAAACAAAAACAACATATAATTTTTAAGAAAACATTTCGAATTTCACTTGTGCAGTTAATTTAAAAAAAAATGCCAACCATAAGCTTAAATTTTCAGCCGAGAAAGATAAATTTTAAAAAGCAAAATTAATTATTAAAGAAAATAGTTGCATTTACAATTGAATAGCTAAGCTCGTAAAAAGACCAATTTTCAACAAAATATTTGTATTAAAAAAAAAAGTTGAATTTTCAACCAAAAGAAAAAGTGGGTAACAAGGATAAAAAAGTTTTAAAAAAATCTAATCACACCCTGAGATTGTCAAGCTAGAAATACTAATATTTATAAAAAAGTTTAAATTTCAACTCGAAAATAAGAATTTTTCAAAGAATAAAATTAATTTTCAAATTAATAGTTAAATTTTTTACCAAAATAGTTGAATTATCGACGAGAAAGAATACTTGTCAAACAAAAATAAAGTATTTGAAGCTTCATTTAAAAAATTAATTTAAAGTTAAAAAAATCAATTTTTAAAAATCAAGAAAGCATTTCAAATTTCACTTCTGTAGTTAATTTAAAAAAATTGTCAATCATAAAGTTCAATTTTCAACCCAAGGGTAAAATTTTCAACAAAATAAAAATTAACTTCAACCAAAAACAGTTGTGTTTTCAATCAAAGATTTTATTTTCTAGCTAAAAATACAAATTTCTTATCCAAAATTAATTTTCAAGCAAGAAATATAAATTTTTAAGTAAAAGAGAAGAATTTTTTAACTAATAATGATAAATCTTAAAAACAAAAAGAGCTTTTTAATAAAAGAGCTGAATTTTGAATATCTAAATATTTTCCAAAAACTTTTAACTGAAAAAGGGAAATCTTTAACCAAAAAAGATGAAACTTCTACTAAAAGAGATGAGTTAAAAAAAATTTTTAAAACAAAATTGTCGATTTTTCAATAAAAACTTTCATTTTAAACCAAATTGTTGATTTTTTTCTTAAAATAGTTGAATTTGAAAGTCAGAAAAATGAATTTTCTACAGAACAGTAACTTTTTTAACAAGAACGAAAATAGATCAATTTTTAACTAAAAAAAATATTAATTTTCAGTTAAGGAATAAACTTTTACCAAAAAAAAAAAACAGTAAGTTTTGTATCAAATAGATAAATCTTCAATGAAAAAAATAAATCTTTAAAAAAGTAGTATAACCAAGTAGTTAAACATTTAACCAGTGGAATTTTTAACATAAAAATATGATGTATAAACAAAATAATTAATTTTTAATAAAATAGTTAAATTTTCTAACAAAGAATTAATTTTTTTCAAGTTAGTTCAAATTTCAGCTGGGTATTTTATTTTCATCGAAATAATTGAATCAACAACTAACACAAAACATTAGCCAAAAAAGATAAATGTTTAAACAGAAAAGACAAATTTGCAACTAAGGAAGAATTTTCTACAAAAAATATGTTGAATTTTTTCATAAAAATAATTAAATATTTAATAAAAAAGATGAATTCTTAACCAAAAATATAATAAATAAATAAAAATAGATAAAATAAAAATAAAGAAATGACGCTTTCAATTTAAATTCAATTTTAACCAAAAAAGATGAAATTTCTATCAACAGAAACAATGAAAAACAAAAATTGTATTCAAGTGTTTTATTTTGATGTCAAAAGGAGAAATTTTCTACAAAAAAGATAAATTTGTAATATACAAATCTAAATTTTTAGCCAAATGCTTGTGAAACATTCGCCAAAAATGATAAATTTTTAAAAATGAAAAACAAATTTGCAACTGAGAAAGAAAATTCTGCAAAGAAGTTGAATTAAAAAAATAAAAATAAAAATTTAGCCAAAAATAGAATAGTAACCTTTTCAGTGCAATAGAATTAACTTTCAATAAAAAATAGTTAGATTTTATTATTGCGTTATATTAATTGTCTTCAAATTTAAGCGAAAAAAGAACAGAAAAAAGTGAAGTCTGTAACAACACATTTTATCAGCAACAAAGTAGTCATTTGTATATCTAGAGTAGACTGTTTTTTGCAACTTCCGGTTTTTTGATAAACCTAAGCAGGTTTGACATCGTATAACGAATCACCAATCCTTAATAATAACAAAAATGACGCTCATTTTTAATTGTGAAAGCTTTTTAAGTTTTTTTTTACTGAGCCAACTACAATTGGAAATTATTTGCAGGGCTATACATTTTTTAAACGGTTTGAAAGCTTATAAAATTCCACGTCGAAGGACTCCCATCAGAGCTATTTTTGACTTTTTGAAAAGAATTTATCAAGTGGGAAATTATTTTTTTTTTCAAGAATTTTTCAAATTTTGTACGTCGACTTCAAATAGTGTTATAACTTAGGAAAGATGTAGGAAAAATCTGAAATTTACAGGACGCAGTGCCCTAAATTTTATTTTTAATGTGAGCCCATAAAACCTCAAATATCTTGATTAGTTCCCGAGATATGACTAAAAATGTCCAAGCGTACCGGTGTCGACTGAGACTCAAGGCAGAAAAGCTTGGACCGTTTTAGTCATATTTTGAAAACGCGTTAAGATTTCTTAAATTTTACTGGCTTGAATTAAAAATAAGATGTCAATTTTTTAAAAGATTTTTACGTATTTCGAAGAATCTCAACAACTTTGAAGGATTTTTAGAAAATTTCATGATTTAAAGAGATTTTAAATTGTTTCAATGGTTTTAAAATGGATTTTGAAACATTTCTAAGCCTTACGAAAGATTTCAAAAAAGTGTGAAAGATTTCCAAGGATTTCCAAAGGTCTTCTGTTTTTCTTTTAGGATTTTAGATTAATTTTAGATATTTCTGATTTTTTGAAAAGGACATATCACGGGGAAAGTTTTTGTTTTAACTTCAGAATTTCTCGAATTTTTTTACCTTGACTTCAACTCGTTTTGTGACATGAGAAATAGTAGAAATTATATAAAGTTTACCAGATGCCGTATCCAAAATCTTAGTTCTAATTTGAGCCAATAATGCCTGAAATATCTTTATTAGTTTTCGAGATATGACGAAAAATGTCCAAGCGTTCCGGCGTCGACTGAGACTTAAGGAGACTTAAGCAGAAACGCTTGGACCGTTTTAGTCATATCTTGGGAACGCGTTAAGATTTATTAAATTTACTGGCTTGAATTAAAAATGAGATGTCAATTTTGTTCAAGATTTTTACTTTTCTTAAAAATTTTAAAAATTTTAAGAGATTTTAAATTGTGTCAAAGGGTTTAAAAGTGAGTTTGAAACATTTCTAAGCCTTACGAAAGATATAAAAAAAGTGTGAAAGATTCCCAAGGATAACCAAAAGTTTTCTATTTTTTTATTATTTTAGATTAATTTCAGATATTTCTGACTTTTTGAAAAAGACGTATCACGGGAAAAGTTTTTGTTTTAACTTAAGAATTTCTCGAATTTTTTTACTTTGACTTCAACTCGTGTTGTGACCTAAGAAATAGTAAAAAATATTCTTAAGTTTACCAGATGCCATATCCAAAACCTTAGTTCTAATTTGAGCCAATAAAATCTGCAAAATCTTTACGGGTTCCCGAGGTATGACTAAAAATGTCCAAGCGTTCCGGCGTCGACTGAGACTTAAGGCAGAAACGCTTGGGCATTCTTACTCATATCTTGAAAACGCTTTAAAATTACTTAGATGTTTTTGGCCTTAATTGAAAATGAGATTACAATTTTTGAAAAAGACTTCTAAGGATTTCGAAGAATTTCAAAAACTTTAAATGTATTTTTAAGGATTTTTCGAAGCTTTAAGATTTCAACAGATTGTGAAAAATTACTCAGAATTTTCAAAGGTTTCCAGGATTTTAAAAATATTTTAGAGTAATTTAAGATATTTCTGACTTTTTGAAAAGGATATATCACAAGAAAAGTTTTTTTTTAACTTACGAATTTCTGGAATTTTCTTACCTTGAATATAACTTGTGCTTTGACCCGGAAAATGGTAGAAATAATTTGAAATTTACAGGACGCAATATCTAAAATCTTATTTTTAATTAGAGCCCATAAAACCTCAAATATCTTTATTAGTTACCCAGATATGACTAAAAATGTCCAAGCGTGCCAGCGTCGACTAAGACTCAAGGCAGAAACGCTTGGACAGTTTTCGTCATATCTCGAGAACGTGTTATGGTTTTTTAAGTTTTATTAGTTTAAATAAAAGACAAGATTTCAAAGATTGCATCTTGCAAATTTAATTATTTTTTAACAGTTTTCCTAAGCCATATCACGATTTAAAGTTGAGATAAAAAATCCCAGATATTTTCGGTGATTATCTTTCTCGTGTTCAACATTGGTGATCGCCAACTGAAAATCGACACACGAACTTTAAATGATTACATAAATAATAAATGATAAATACTATTTTTAAACTTCTGAGACAAAAAGATGAATTTTCTTCAGAAGATTTGAATTTTTAACTTGAAAATCTGAAATTTCAAAAAAAAACTTCATTCTTCAAACAATCAGTCGAATTTTTAACCAAAAAATGTAAATTTTTAATTAGAATGATTAATCATCAACGAAGAAAAAGGAATTTTTTACAAAGTAACTCAATTTAAAACCAATTAGTTGATTTTTTTAAAAGAGACTTAACGAAACCTGTAATAGCTAATATTTTAACCAAGAACAATTTTAATTTTAAGTCCAAAGCAGTTGAAATCAAACAAAAAAGACTTTATTTTTAAGAAAATAGTTTAATCCTCAACTTAATTTTGAACCAAACAATTGCATGTTTAACCAAAAATTAAATATAAACTTTTAACTAAAAATGCAGTTGTTACATTTTGAGTTAAAAAATTTATTCTCCATAAAAAAAGAAATTTCCAATAAAACAGTTTAATTTTCAGCGACAGAACTGATTTTTTAACTAACTCGATGATTTTTTATTGAACCACGAAGATAAATTTGCTACGAAAAAAAGAAGAATTTAAAAAAAAGAGCAAAAATGTCAACATAGTAGTAGTTGAATGTTCAAACAAAAAACCAACTTTTCAATGAAATAATTAATTTTTTATTCAAATAATTATATTTTGTAATCAAAAAGATAAATTTTAAACCCAAAATAGAGTTTTTCAATTTTCACTTAAAAAAATTAATTTTTAATTAAAAATTAAATGAATTTTCAACAAAACAGTTAAATTTTCAATTAAAGAGATGATTCTTCAATAAAAAAAATAAATTCTTAACAGAGTAGTCCAATTTTCAACGAAGTAGTTCAAATTGTTACAAAAAAAGATAACTTTTTAACGAAATAGTTGCATTTTCAAATAAATAATCTAAAATTCAATTAAGTAGTATAAACACAAGTTAGCTTTTAGTCTAGAACAGTAGGATTTTATTATTGTTTTTAAGTTTGCATTTAAGTGAAAAGCGAGAAAAAATGGATAAGCGGGAAATGTCCCGAAAGAAGAAGCAAAAATTATGTAAAATAGCATTCTTAAGATCTTCCTTCCCCTCTCCATCACAACTCCTCCCTCCCCCCCCACCCTTCCCGTCCCCTTTCCACCAGTCACCAACTTACACTTTCTTTCACCTACTACCCTTCTCCATCCGTCAATTCCCCTTTCCTGCGTCATTTTTTATTACCCTACTATCCTTTCCCTGACTTTTCTTCACTAATCTCGCTCACTTCCTATCATTTGCGATACTTCCCCTCACTTCTCCTACTTCTTATTCTCTTAGTTTCACTCATTTTCCCTCTCCTTCAAAAAAGTTGAGAAGACTGGAATAGGGGATTAGGTCATTATTGTAATGTAATTCAGATCAGCGATTTTAAGGGAAATTTTTAGACGGGGATATAAAAAGAAAAATTTTAGCAGTACGATTTAACTGAGATAAGTTTTTGAATTCGCAACCTTGAGGGTCAAAGGTCCTAGTTACCAGTTTGTAGATCCTATTTCCCAGTATCCAGAGGCTAGTTCCCAGTTCCTAGATCCTGCTTCCCAGTTCCTAAATCCTGTTTCCTAGTTTATACAACCTTGTTACCATTTCTTAAATCCTAGTTACAATTTCGTAGATCCTATTCCCCAGCATTCAGATCCTAGTCCCCAGTTTTCAGATCCTGGTTTTCAGTTCCTAGATCTGAGTTGCCAGTTCGCAGATCCTATTTCCCAATTTCTAGACCCTAGTTCACAGTTCCTAGATACTGTTTGTCATATTCTTGAACCTATTTCCCAGTTCCTAGATCCTATTTCTCTCTTTCTAGATCCGCTTTTCCAGAACCCAGATCCTAGCTCCCAGTTCCTAGATCCTGGTCCCAGTTCTTAGATCCTGTTTCCCAGTTTATACAGGCTGGTTAGAATTTCCTAAAGCCTAGCTACTACTTCGCAAATACTGTTTCCCAGTATCGAGATCCTAGTCCCCAGTTTAAAGATACTGGTTTTCAGTTCCTTAGCAGATCGTCGATAAACAGTTTTTGATTTTTCACATCGAGTTCGTCAATTCTTTGGCAAAGTCGCAGATAATTTACGTATCCGAAACCTAATTACTAATTCGTGGCATTTGTATAAACAAATTTTTTCTGTTTTTAAAATTTTCTACGGTAGCGTAGCTGGCTAAATATCAAGATGCATTAGGTCGCATATAACTTGTAGTCACTTATCAGACGATACGCGTAGGCGAACCTTGTTCCCAGTTCCTAGATCCTATTTACAAATTTCTAGAACCTAGTTCCCAGTTCATAAATCCTGGTTCTCAGTTCCTAAATCCTGATTCCTAGTTCATAGACCCTAGTTCTCAGATCGTAGATCCTATTTTCCAGTTTCTAGATCCTAGTTCCCAGTTCATAAATCCCGGATCCCAGTTCATAAATAGGATTTCAGTTCATAAATCCCACACTCCCAGATCCTAGATCCTAGCTCCCAGTTCCTAGATCCTAGTTACTACTTCCAAATTCCGGTTTCCCAGTTTCTAAACCCTGTTTCACAGTTTCTAAACCATGTTTCACAGTTCCTAAACCCTGGTTCCCAGTTCCTGAATACTGGTTCCTAGTTCGTAGGTCCTTATAACCAATTTCTAGAGCCCAGTTCCCAGTTCCTAGATCCTATTTCCCAGTTTCTAGATCCTTGTTTACAGTTCCTAAATCTTTTTTCCTAGTTACCAGATCATAGTTACCACTTTCCTAATCCTATTTTCCTGATTCTGGATCCTTTTTACCTGTTTCGAGATTCTAGTTACCAGTTCCTAAATCCTCGTTTCCAGTTCCTAAATCCTAGTTACCAGTTGCTAGTTCCCAGCTTCTAAATCCTAGTTTCTTGTTCCTAGATCCTAGCTCCCAGTTCCTAGATCCTCTTTCCTTCTTCCAAAATCTGGGTTCCCAGTTCCTAAATACTGGTTCCCAGTTCCTTGGTCCTAGTTATCAATTTATAGAGACGAATTCCCAGTTCATAGATCCTAGTTCCCAGTTCCTAAATCATTGTTCCTAGTTAACAGGTCCTAGTTACCAGATCATAGATACCATTTTCTTAATCCTTTATTCCAGCTACTGGATCCTATTTCCCTGTTTCGAGATTCTAATTTCCAGTTCCTAAATCCTAGATTCCAGTTCCTAATTCCTAGTTACCAGTTCCTGGATCCTAGTTTCTAGTTTTAAGACCATCATTTTCAGCTCCTAGATTCTTTTTTCCAATTTCTAGGTCTTATTTCCCAGTTCCTAGTTCCCAATTGCTAGATTTGTTTGTCCAGCTCGTGAGTTCTTTGCAAATTTTTTCCAAATCAATCGTAGTATTTCGAAAACTATTGACAAAAATAGAATCCTGGTTCACAGTTTATAGACCATAACTCCCAGTTACTAGTTACTTTTTCCCACTTTCTAGATCCTAGTTTGCAGCTACTAGTTTCTAGTTACCAGTCCCTAGATCCTATTTTTGAGTTTCTAGATCCTGGTTCCCAGTTTATAAATCCAGGTTCCCAGTTCCTAAAACTTGGTTCCCAGTTCCTAGATCCTATTGCCTAGTTTCTAGATCCTTGTTTGCAGCTCCTAGTTTGTAGTTACTAGTCCCTGGCTCCTCTTTTTTAGTTTCTAGAACTTATTTCCCCGGTTGTAGATCCTAGTTCCCAGTTTCTATATTTTTGTTTCCAATTAACAGATCCTAGTTACCAGATCATAGTTCCCAGTTCCTAGATTCTATTTTCTTGTTCCTAAATCCTATTTCCCAGTTTCTTTATCCTAGTTGGCAGCTCCTAATTTCTAGTTACCAGACCCTTGATCTTATTTTTTTAGTTTCTAGATCTTATTTCCCAGTTTTTAGATCCCAGTTCCCAGTTGCTAAATCTTTGTTCCTACTTAACAGATCCTAGTTACCAGATCATATTTACCAGTTTCTAAATCATATTTTCCAGTTTCTCAGTTTCCTAGATTCCGTTTTCCAGTTTATAGGTCTTATTTCCCAGTTCCTAGTTCCCAAATGCTAGATTTCTTTGTCCAGCTTGTGAATTGTTTGAGAATTTTTTCCAAAACATTCGTAGTATTTCTATAAATATTGACTCCAAGTTCATAGATGCTGTTTCTCAGTTTTTAGATCCTGGTTTCCAGATTATAAATACAGGTTCCCATTTCTTTAAACCTTGTTCCAAATTCCTCAACCCTGGTTCCCAGTTCCTAGGTCCTATTTACCAATTTCTCGTGCCCAGTTTCTAGATCCTATTTCTCAGTTTTTAGATCCTAGTTCCCAGTTCCTAAATCTTCGTTCCTAGTTAACAGATCCTAATTACAAGATCCTAGTTTCCAGTTTCAAGACCCTAGTTTCCAGTTCCTAGATTCTGTTTTCCAGGTTCTAGGTCTTATTTCCCAGTTCCTAGTTCCCAAATGCTAGATTTCTTTGTCGAGCTTTTAAATCTAAGTTCCTAGATCCTGTTCCATAGTTTCTAGATCCTGGTTCCCAGATTATAAATCCAGGTTCCCAGTTCCTAAAACCTGGATCCTAATTCCTCAACCCTGGTTCCCAGTTCCTAGGTCCTAGTTACCAATTTCTAGACCTCAGTGCCCAGTTCCTAGATCCTATTTCTCAGTTTTTAGATACTAGTTCCCAGTCCCTAAATCTTCGTTCCTAGTTAACAGATCGTAGTTACAAGATCATAGTTAACAGTTTCTAAATCCTATTCTCCAGTTTCTGGACCGTATTTCTCTCTTTCGAGATTCTAGTTTCCAGTTCCTAAATCCTAGTTTCTAGTTCCTAAATGCTTGTTACCAGTTCCTAGATCCTAGTTTCCAGTCTCAAGAGCGTAGTTTCTAGTTCCTAGATTCTATTTTCTAGATTCTAGGTCTTATTTTCAAGTTCCTAGTTCACAATTGATATATTTGTTTGTCCATCTTGTGAGTTCTTTGAGAATTTTTTCCAAATCATTCGTAGTATTTCTATAACTATTGACAAAAAGAAAATCCTGAGTCCCAGTTTATAGACGCTAACTCTTCGTTCCTAGATCCTGTTTCCCAGTTTCTAGATCCTGGTTCCCAGTTTATTAATCTAGGTTCCCAGTTCCTAAAATCTGGTTCCCAGTTCAAGGATCCTAGCTCCCAGTTCCTAGATCCTAGTTTCTACTTCCAAAATCAGGGTTCCCAGTTCCTAAATCCTGGATCTCAGTTCGTAAATCCTGGTTACCAGTTCCTAGGTCCTAGTAACCAACTTCTAGACCCCAGTTCCCAGTTCCTAGATCCTATTTCCCAGTTTTGTAAATCCTAGTTTGCAGCTCCTAGTTTCTAGTTACCAGTCCCTGGATCATATTTTTCAGTTTTTAAATTTTATTTCCCAGTTTTTAGATCCTAGTTCCCAGTTCCTAAATCTTAGTTCCCAGTTAACAGATCCTATTTACCAGATCATAGTTCCCAGTTCCTAAATCCTAAATCCTAGTTCCCAGTTCCTAGATTCTGTTTTCCAGTTTCTAGGTCTTATTTCCCAAATCATATTTTCCCAATCATTCATAATATTTCTCAAACTATTGACAAAAAATGTTGGGACTAGTTTTTTCAAATCTCACATCGAGTTCATAAATTTCCGTTCATATAACTTTTAAAGCTAGTGAAGCTGGCATCAGTTAACAGTGATCCAGACTGGGCAGATAGAAGATTCGCTAAAAAACAAGGTGCATTAGGTAGGATAGTAGTGATTGTAAAAAGAATAAAAATAAAAAATCCAGAAGAGGAGGGGGGAGGGAGGGCCAGTGACCGCTAATGTTCCAGAATTCCTCGTAGCCTAAATTCTAACCGGACTTGTTCGAAACATGAACCTAGCGAGAATTAACTCTTCTGTATCGGCTACGAGTCACGCATTTTTTACGATCGTCTAATGATGAAAATCTAGCGCGCCATACTTCCAAACCAATGACACGAACGAGGTATGAATTGTAAATGTAGACACTAAATTTTAGTACCTCACCTGTCTATTGGCACAAACACTCTGGTCAATGATTTTGGGACAATCAATTTTGAGGAAGTTTGCAAATTTGACGAAAGATGTCCCCTTTTTCAGGAATTCTTATTTCTTTCCCTTTTTTCAGAATTTTCGCATTTGTTTTATTTTTTAGACAAGATGTAAACTGAATTGATAGAAACAAAAAGAAAAATTCAATTATTTTTGGTTCAAAGTTATTATATTTTTTGATTAAAAAATCTACTTTCTTTATAAATTCTCAAAAAAGGGCTTTGTAGCCTGATAAACCGTTACTTAAGTAACTCAAAACTCTTCCTCTCATACTTTCCCTCCCCTATTCGCCCTAAATTCCTATCGTGATGCTTCACCCTTCGCTTTGCCTTCCCCAATTTCTTTCCGATCTACTCTCCCCTTTTCTCAATTTTCCTGCTAACACTCCCCACCCTCAGGTCTAATATTTCTTCTCTATTCATCCCTATTTCTAATCATTTCGCTATTCTTTCCCTTATCCACTATACTGACCCTTAATTTTCTCTACTTTTCTTTTCTCCACATTATTTACTCTACTTCCCATCGCCCAATATTCTGTAATTTTCCATACTTTCCATCCCTTCACTTCCCATACTTTCCCTATTTATCCTCTACTTCTTCGTCCTCAACTCCCCTGCTTCCTCTACCTTATTTATCCTCCTTTCCTCCACCACCTACCCCCCCCCCCCTGCCCCACGTTTCCCCCTACCCCCCCCTGCTCTCCAA
>JAAAKG020186529.1:0-10985 GCA_010014905.2 Druon quercuslanigerum | reverse complement strand
CTCCTCCCCCCACTGTATTTCCCCCGCCTCCCCCGCCCCCCCCCCCCCGCCCCGCACCACATTTTCCTTCCCTTTTCCTATTTTCGCTTCCTTTATTTTCCCTACTTTCTCATCATTGTTTCCTCTCACTTTTACTATTTCCCTTTCTCTAACTTACCCTCAATTCCCGTAATTTTCCTTGCATAATTTCCCCTCACTTTCCCTACTTCCCCTCCTTGGAAAAAGGTAAGACGAAGGAACTTCCGAGGCAACAAAACCAGTTTGCTTGGCAATTTAACTCTTTTTTTAAAAATTCATTTAATTTTTAGTTAAACATTAATCCTTTACACGAAAAATGTAACTATTCCTTTTCGGGTTAAAAAATGATATTTTAAATTCAAAATTTAATTTGCTACTTTGAAAAATGTATTTTGTTGAATATTCATGTATTTTTGTATAAAATTTATAAAGTTTGATGCAAAATCATTTAATTTTCAGTTAAAATAAAAAATTTTAACGGAAAATGTAACTTTTCCCTTTTTGAGTTAAAAATTGATATTTTAAATTGAAAACGTAACTTTTATAGTTTGAACTGCATGCGTTTTGTTCAAGATTAATGTATTTTGTTAAATATTCTTTTGAGTCTTAGTTAAAATTAAATTTTTTTAACGGAAAATGCAATTATTTCCTTTTTAGGCTGAAATTGAGAATTTAAACTGAACTTTCAACTTTTCTAGTTGGAAATTCATTTATGTTATTAAAGATTCATTATTTTTTTAAACTTCATATATTTTCCTGATAATTCGTTTAATTTTTAGTTAAAATTAATTTTTTTAACGAAAAAAGGGAACTTTTCCTTCTTTGAGCTGAAAATTGGTATTTTAAATTAAAAATTTAACTTTTATAGTTGTAAATTAACGTCTTTTGATAAATTTTGATTATTTTTAGTTAAAAATCGTTTAATTCTTATTAAAAATTCAATTTTTTAACGAAAAACTAATTATTCCCTTTTTGGGCTGAAAATTAGAAATTTAACTTTTGAAGTTAGAAATTTATGTATCCTGTTAAAAATTCATATATTTTGTTAGAACTTTGTGTATTTTGTTGAAAATGCCTTTAATTTTTATTAAAAATTTGTTTCTTCAACGGAAAATGTAAATATTGCCTTTTTGAGCTGAAAATGGATATTTTAAATTGAAAATCTAACTTTTATAGTTAAATATTTATGTATCTTGTTAAAGATTTCTGTATTTTGTTTAAACTTCCTGTGTTTAAAAAAAATGATTTACTTTTTAGTTAAAATTTTTTTTAACGGAAAATTTGACTTTTCCCTTTTTGAGTAAAAAATTAATATTTTGAATTCCCAATTAAACTTTTGTAGCAGGAAATTTATGAATTTTGTTACGGATTAATGTATTTTGTTTAAACTTCATGTATTTTGAGAGAAAATTGGACATTTGGGCCCAAAGCAATTCAAATGAAATATCAACTATTTGATAGTATATAATTATATCTTGTTGTTGAAAATTCAAGTGTTTTGTTGAAAATTCGTATTTTGAGTTTGAAAATTCAACTAAGTGGTTGAAAGTGAAATTTTTTCTTTGAAAAATTGATATTTTCTGTTTAAAAATGTAATTTTTTAATAGAAAATGCATCTTTTTGAGTTAAAAATTTAACTATTTAGTTGAAAATGAACTTTTTTGTTGTGAATTCACATTTTCTGGTTAAAAATGCAATTATTGTGTGGAAAATTCAACTATTTTGTTGAAAATTTATATTTTCGGTTTTAAAATCTGTTTTAGAGAAAATTATTTTTTGCCGGAATTAATTTAGTCAAAATATCAACTATTTGATAGTATATAATTATATCTTGTTGTTGAAAATTCAAGTGTTTTGTTGAAAATTCGTATTTTGAGTTTGAAAATTCAACTAAGTGGTTGAAAGTGAAATTTTTTCTTTGAAAAATTGATATTTTCTGTTTAAAAATGTAATTTTTTAATAGAAAATGCATCTTTTTGAGTTAAAAATTTAACTATTTAGTTGAAAATGAACTTTTTTGTTGTGAATTCACATTTTCTGGTTAAAAATGCAATTATTGTGTGGAAAATTCAACTATTTTGTTGAAAATTTATATTTTCGGTTTTAAAATCTGTTTTAGAGAAAATTATTTTTTGCCGGAATTAATTTAGTCAAAATTTCAACTATTTGGTAGTGGACAATTTTAATTTTTGGTTAAAAATCATTTTTTTCTAGAAAATTTACATTTTCGGGTTGAAAATTTAACTGTTTTGTAGAAAATTCCTCTTTTTCGCTTGAATTAATTTAGTTAAAATTTCAACTATTAGATGGTAAATAATTATATTTTTCTGTTGAAAAATTATATTTTTGGATTGAAAATTCAACTTTTTTGCATAAAATTCATCTTTTTGGTTTGAATAAATTTACATAAAATATCAACCATTTGGTAAAAATAAGTAATTATATTTTTCTATTGAAAATTTATATTTCTTGGTGGTAAATTTATGGTTTTAGTTTAAAAATCCAATTCGTCTATTTTTTTAAAAATTCGTCTTTTTACTTAAATTCAATGGGTGAAAATTATTTTTTTTGCTGTTGAAAATTATTATTTCAAATTTGAATTTTAAATATTCCACAATTGTTAAAAATCGATCTGTTTTAGTTAAAAATTCAACTATTAAGTTAAAAATTCATATTTCTTGACTAAAAATTAATTTTTATGTGATAAATTATTTTTCTTTAATTTAAAAAACAATTGTTTTCTAAAAATTATTTCTGTTTAATTCAACTGGTTAATAATTTCGGGTTTCTTCTATTGAAACGGAATTCTTCAACCAAAATCATTGTAAAAAAATAATTGTAAAAAAAAAACTACACTTAAGGTCCATATAATAATAGTTTCAGGTATAGCCTTTCACTGGCCGTGTTACTAAATCAATCAACTTAACAGTTTCCAGTTGTAATGCATAATATTGCGCAATATACTCTACTGAGTACTCGCGCACTGCGGCCTATTTGAGGAATTCCGAGGCGAGACTCGCAAACGTCTCTCGCCGTGTCCCATGAGAAACTGCGTAAGCGAGCAGTTTACATAATTTATTTGGTCTTATTAGAAAGACACAAAAAAAAAGAATAGTAAGGTATTAAGGGACCATAATTAAATTATGTAACATTTTAAGGGGGAGGATGGGTTCGAGAGATTTTTTTACGATTTTTTATAATAGGGGGGGGGGGAGGTAGTTTATTCATGTACGCAATTTTTGGAAAATCGTAAATGAACAATAATTTACATTAATTATACAGACATTTTGCGATAAATTTAAGTTAACGCATAACAGAAATCTGCTAAGTGAAAAACGAACCTAGCCAACAACAATTTAAAAAAAGTTTTTTTTATTGCGTTTATGAAAAGATTCTAGTTTTAAAGTATTACAAGTTTAAGATTCTGATCTAAAGTCTTTTTTATATGAAAATTCAATTATTTTTTAAAAATTTGTCTTTCTAATTTCAAAATTCATCTATTTTAGTAGAAACTTCGCCTTCCTTAGATGAAAACTCAAAATTTTGTTAAAAAACTAAAACTAACTAAAAATTCAACTGTTCAAATTTTCGAAAAATTTTTTTTTTATTTTAAAAATACATCTATTTTTGTGGAAATTGCGTCTTTCTTACATAAAAATGCAACTGCAACCATTTTGTTAAAAATTTAATTTAGTCAAAATCTCAAATGTTTTCTTGGAAATTCCTGTATTTTATGAAACAACTTAATTGTTTAAAATTCAACTCAAGATTCTTTCGGATAAAAATTAAAATGTTTTTTTAACTTGTCTTTTGGATTTAAAAATTAATATTTTTTAGTAAACATTTCATATTTCTTGGATAAAAATACAAATTTTTGTTTAAAGATTCATCAATTTTGTTAAAGACCTCCCTTTTGGTAAAAAATGTAACTGTTTCGTTTAAAAAACGTTATTTCGGGTATTAAATTTTCGTAACAAATTTACATATTGTTTGAAACTTATATTTCAATGTTGAAAAGAGAAACTAAAATTTTTTTGTACAAAAGTTCAAATATATTGTTTGAAAATTTGTATTTTCAATTCCAAATATGTTGAGAAATCATTTTTTGTCGAAGATTTATATTTAAAGTAGAAAAATGATCTCTTTGGTTGATTGTTTAAATTTTTTTTTTTCATTAATGAAAAATCTTTATATACTAAAAATTCGTTTTTCTGTTTGTAAAATAAATTTTTTTCCATGAAACTTCATCTTTCTTGGTTGAAATTTATTTTTTTTCCAAAATTTATTTATTTTGTTTTAAATTCAATTCTTTTCTTAAAAAGTATCTTTTATGGAAGAAAATTAATTGTTTTGTTTAAAAAAAATGGAAAATTGGTCTGAAATATTTTTTCATTCCATTAAAAAAAGATCCTTTCTTAAAAATATAGAATGATTAGAATAAAGGTTTAACCCTGCAAAACTTATTTTAAATTCAAAACATTTTTATGAGTCTCAAGTTCCACAGCTGATTAGGGATCGTACTTAAATTACGTAATAGCTCAAGGGGAAGGGAGGGGTCGAGAGATTTTGTTACGATTTGTTACGAAGGGGGGGGGGATTTCCTTCATTAATGTACGTAATTTTTGGAAATTCGTAAATAAACAATAATTTACATTAATTCTACAGAAATTTATGATGAATTTAAGTTTACCAACCACAGAAACTTGTTGAGAGAAAAACAAACCTAGCGAACAACAATTTTAAAAAAGTCGGGGAATTTCTATAAACTTTCAATAACTTTTGATATAAAATTTTTTTATTCCGTTTATAAAAGATTCTAAGTTGAAAATATTACAAGTTTAAGATTCTGATCTAAAGTCTTTTTTTCAAAATTCATCTATTATTGGCAGAAACTGCATCTTCCTCAGACAAAAATGCAACTGTTTGGTTAAAATTCAAAAATTTTGGTAAAATATCATCCTTTTGGTCAAAAATGCAACTATTTTATTGAAAATTGAAGCATCTTCTCAGAAATTTACCTTCTTACTTAATACTTATACTTTTATGTTGAAAAGTCAAATAAGAATCTTGTTTGGATAAAACTTCAACTTTCTTTAAAAATTTGTGTTTTGAATTTAAAAAAATATTCATCTATTTTAGTAGAAATTGCGTCTTCTTTAAGATAAAAGGGCAACTTTTTCTTGAAAAATCATCCCTTTTGGTTAGAAATGGAATTAATAAAAGAGATATTTCGGGTTTCAATCGTGTACAAAACTATGGATTTTGCCGAAGCTTCGTGAAGATTACAGTTCACTTCTTCAGCGCTGATCTGAAACTGATGTATCAGGTTATGTTTTTCTAATGTATACTCTCTACGATGCATGTGATTGGCCAGAGCGCCTCACCAAGGAGACAGGACACACCTGATTGGCCAATCAAGTCTTATTTTAAAAAATCTGGAAGGACGGAAAGCCAAATCGGATTTTTTTATAACCGTTACCCCATTGATGTTATTAGGGTGCTTTAAGATTTTGATTTCTTCTTTATGTTTTCTTGGAAAAATATTGTGTGTTTTTGCGATGACGGTTGTTTTATCAAATAAAATGTTATATTCTGATTTGATACGATGTTCAGCTAGTGCTGATTGCCTGAAATGTATTAGCCTGACTTTACTTTCATGTTCCTTTATACGTTGGCTCACCGCTCTCCCAGTTTCTCCAATAGAGACATTGCCACAAAAGCAAGGGATTTTATATACTCCTGGACCACTGAGAGGTGCCTTTTTGTCTTTAGGGTTGTTTAAAAATTGTCCTATTTTCGTAGGTGGTTTAAATATGGTTTGGATGTTGTGTTTTTTGAGAATTCTTCCTATTTGTTCTATGACACCTTGGATGTAGGGTAGGACGGTGGTCGTTTTTCTCTCTCTTTCTTTATAAGTTGTTTTGAATTGTTTTCTTGGGTGTATTTTCGTATAGCTTTATCAATTTTTTGGATTGTGTAATCGTTCTGTATTAGGATTTGTTTAACGTTTGCTAATTCCTTGTGTAAATTACCTTTATCTGTTATGGAGACAGCTCTCTATACAAGGGAGTTGATGACCGATTGTTTTTGATGGTGAGAGGAGGCATGTAGGTATCTGTTTGTATGGCAGGGTTTTCTGTAAAGTTCATGTCCTAATGCATTATCCGATTTTTTGTAAACTAGTACGTCGAAGAAAGGCAATTTTCCGTTTTGTTCCATTTGCATGGTGAATTGGATATCAGGATGTAATTGATTGCTGAAATCGTTAAACTTGTTTAGTTCATTAATCCATGTCACCAGATGACAAAAGTGTTGTCCACATAATGGAACCAAAATTCCGGTTTAGGCTTGAATTGATTAAAGATTTTAGTTTCTAGATGTTCCATAAGGATGTTGGCTATTACAGGTGAGATTGGAGATCCTTTTGCTGCTTGTAAGGTTTGTTCATAGAATTGGTTGTTGAAAGAGAAGGATGTATTATTGAGACAGTGCTCTATCAAAGGACTTTGGTTTGCAGATGTTCCATAAAGATGTTGGCTATTACAGGTAAGACTAGAGATCCCACTGCTGCTCCTAAGGTTTGTTCACAGAATTGGTTGTTGAAAGAGAAGTAAGTATTATTGAGACAGTGCTCTATGAAAGCTGCTCTATCAAAGGATTTTGGTTTCTAGATGTTCCATAAAGATTTTAGCTATTACAGGTGAGATTGGAGGTCCTATTGCTGCTCTTGAGGTTTGATCATAGAACTGGTTATTAAAAGAGAAGTAATTATTATTGAGACGGTGCTCTATCAAAGGTGCTCTATCAAAGGACTTTGGTTTGCAGATGTTCCATAAAGATGTTGGCTATTACAGGTAAGACTAGAGATCCCACTGCTGCTCCTAAGGTTTGTTCACAGAATTGGTTGTTGAAAGAGAAGTAAGTATTATTGAGACAGTGCTCTATGAAAGCTGCTCTATCAAAGGATTTTGGTTTCTAGATGTTCCATAAAGATTTTAGCTATTACAGGTGAGATTGGAGGTCCTATTGCTGCTCTTGAGGTTTGATCATAGAACTGGTTATTAAAAGAGAAGTAATTATTATTGAGACGGTGCTCTATCAAAGGTGCTCTTTCAAAGGAATTTGATTTCTAGATGTTCCATAAAGATGTTGGCTATTACAGGTGAGACTGGAAATCCCATTGCTGCTTCTGAGGTTTGTTCATAGAATTGGTTGCTGAAAGAGAAGTAAGTATTATTAAGACAGTGCTCTATCAAAGGTATGAGCTCGGAGAAGAAGTTTGTAAAAGATTTAATAATATCAATTGTATCTGAGATTGATACTTTCCTAAAGTTGAATGCGAATCTATTGTATCTTTTTGATAAAGTCAAAAGAGGTTTGGAAGTGAGTAACAGAATTTTTTGTGAAAGGATTCAGTTTATTGGCGAGAAAGCGTGCTAGCTTGTAAGTTGGTAAGTTTATTGCGGTCACGATCGGCCTAAGTAGAATGTTGTTTTTGTGGATTTTTGGGAGACCGTAAAGTCTTGGACAGATAGGATTAGTAGGTATTAATTTAGATATTTTTTCTTTATCAAGTTTAGTGTTTTTAGACGGGTTTTTGTTTCACTGACTATTGGTTTTCTGGGGTCCCTTTTAAGGTTTTTGTATGTATCGTCAGTTAGAAGGTCCATGATTTTGTTTTTATAGTTTTCTTTATTCATTATTACTGTTCTGTTGCCTTTATCTGCGGGTAATATTATAATTTCCTTATTTCGATTGAGTTCTTTGATTGTCGCTTTTTCTTGATTTGTTAAGTTTGAGGATTTGGGCTAGGCGTAAAATGTTGGCCCTCTTACGTCATATGACTTTTTCAGATGGAAAGGTATAGATTGTGGATTCCAAATTACAGATGATTTCTTCTTTCGGGATTTTGAAGAATGCTACTGTAAAATTATGTCCTTTGGATAAGACTGAAATTATTTCATTGCTAAGAGGATGGTCAGAGATGTTTTTGTGTTAGTTAGTAGTGTTTACCTTACTGGAAGTAATTTGTCAAAATTTATTTTTTGTTTTTGTGTTTGAAGATCTTTAATCCGTTGGGATTGGTCAAATAATATGCAGTTCAATGTAGACCAAATGTCAAATCTGAGATTATTTGATAGGAAAAGATAAAGTTTTAATAGTTTTTTGGAGGTAGTATGTAAGAAAAATTTGGTGTGTTCTATTTTTTCATTTAAGAGATTGGCCAATCAGGTGCGTCCTGTCTCCATGGTGGGGCGCTCTGGCCAATCACAGGCATCATAGAGAGTTTACATAAGAACAGCATAACCTGATAACTCAGTTTCAGGTCGGCCTGAACATCGTGAAAGCACTAAATCTATTAGTTATGCAATTGTTTAGTTAAAAATTAAAATATTTTGTAGAAAATGAACTTGTTAAAAATTCATATTTTGGTGTTGAAATATCAACAATGTTCTTCAAAAGTCATCCCTTTTGATTATAAATTCAATTGTTCAGATAAAAGTTTAACTATTTTGTAGCAAATTTACTGGTTTGAAATTCATATTTTGGTTTTTAAAAGTCAATTGTAATCCTTTTTACTTAAAAATTCAACTGCGTGAGTAAAAATAAACTACTTTGTTCCGACTTTTTTTTTAATAGATGTTTGACCAGGGTGGCTCAAAGACGCTTCTTTTTTATACGGCAACGATCCCCCCATTTTATTCCAAATCCGAAAAAAGAAATTCGCTAATTTAAACATTTTTTTCCTAAATGGGTGCCGATTTTGACTTCAGTTTCCCATATAAAATGGATGGGCAAAAAACACCTTTTAAGTTTTTGGAATAATTTTCTAGGGTTTGGAAAATTGTAAAATCTTCATGAAATCGACCTTTAGAGGACTGTATTCTAATATTTTTTTGCTTAAAATTATTAATATTGGCCTAGTGGAATATTTATTATCATTGGTTAATTAATTTTTGATAATATTTCTTCGAAAATTCGTTTTCCCCCTAAAAATTATTACTATCAGCCTGGTAGAATATTTATTAACATTGATTCATTAGGTTTTAATTCTTTAAACTAATTGCATTTGTTTAAATAATTCTTTTTTGTAAAGTTGTTTTGACTTAATAATTATTACTATTAGTCTTATAGAATATTTATTAACATTATTAAATTATTTTAAATTCTTTAAACAAATGAAATTTGTTTAAATAATTTTTTTTCAAAAATTATTAATATTTCTTTAGTGGAATATTTATGAACACTGTTTGATTAAATTCATTTTTTAAAATTTTTGTAATAAAAACTATTACTATTGGTCTAGTGGAACATTTAGCAACATTGGTTGATTAATTTTAAATTGTTTAAAAAAATGGAATTTGTTTAAATAATTTTTGTTTTTAAAATTCGTTTTTTTTCTGAAAAATATTACTATTGGTATACTATTGATTTACAATGATTTAAACAAATTAAATTTGTTTAAATAATTTTTTTCGAATTTTTTTAAATAAAACAATGACTGTGGGCCTAGTGGAATATTTATCAATATTTGTTCATTAATTTTTAATTATGTAAAAAAATTATTAGTTGAATAGTATTCATAGTTAAAAATTATTAATAATTTATTGATTTAATAATTAAAAAATATTTGAAAAAAAATTTATGTCACTTAATGAAAATAAACTGCCAGCTCAACGAATTTTTAAGAAAAAAACATTTTTACACAAATGGGATCTATTTAAATAATTAAAAATTAATTAACCAATGTTGTTAAATATTCCACGAGACCAAAAAATATTTTTTTTTACAAAAATTAAAAAAAATGAATTTAATCAAACAATCTTCACAAATATTTCACTAAAGAAATTTTAATAATTTTAAATAAAAAAATTATTTAAACTAATTCTATATGTTGAAAGAATTCAAAATTAATGGCTAATGTTAATAAATTAATGAACCAATCTTAATAAATATTCCACCAGACTGAAAGTCATAATTTTTAGGGGAGAAAACGAATTTTCGAAAAATATTATTTAAACAAATTCCATTGTTTCAATAATTAAAAATTAATTAACCAATGATAATAAATATTCCACTAGACGAATATTAATAATTTTATTTTTTTAAACCCTAAAAAATAAAAAGAGTGATTTTTCTCTATGCATTTTACATAGGAAAGTAACAAGTCAAATCCAGCACCTTTTAAAATAAAAAAAAAACAAAAAATAATAAAATAAGGGAAATTCTTTCCAATGTTTGACTCTTGGGTAAAAATTTAACTGTTTTGTTAAAAATTATTTTTTTTATCCCTAAAAATTTATTTAAAAAAAATTCGTCTTTTGGCTTAGTAATTGAACAATTTTGGTTACATTTCTTTTTTGTTTGACGACTCAAAAACCTTTATATACTGAAAATTCGTTTTTGTGGTGTTAAAAAAAAAAAAAAAAATTTATAACCCCTTCCTCACACTACTCCCCTCCCTACCGAGTGAGTCACGCCTACCCCGAAAGGGAAACGGCTTAATGGTGTAATAATAATAATAGTAATAAATTCATTTTTTTAAATGAAACATCTTTCTTGATTGACGTTTATTATTTTTCAAAAGTTTATTTATTTTGTTGAAAAGGTAAGTATTTTATTAAAAATTCCCTTTTATGAAAGAAAATTTATTGTTTTATTTAAAACCAATAAGTAAAATCGAAAATCTGTATTTTGTATCTATAATATTGTTTGATTCCATTTATAAAAGATCCTATATTTAAAATATCACATGAATAAAACGCTAGTAAATTTTAACGTTAATGGTAAGGAAAAATGAAAAATTGTTCAAAGAAAAATCTGAGAATTTAAAAAATAAAATTTTAACCCTGCAAAACCTATTTTAAATATAAAAAATGTTCATTAGTCTCAAGTGCCATATTTTATTATTTCTGGAAACTATAAATTACATGCAGTAAAAATGGGGGGGGGGGGGGGAGCTATGA
>JAAAKG020186518.1:0-25239 GCA_010014905.2 Druon quercuslanigerum | reverse complement strand
CAATGTCTCAAAAAGAGAATTTTAATTCTCGTAATTGGAGCTTTGAACATAGGGCACATCTAGGGAAAATTCATCATTTTGAGACCTTTGTTCATTTTCAATTACTTTTTCAATGTTAACGAGTATGAAATATCAATGGAGACACATTTAACTTCATTGAAATAATATGATCGTAATTTGTCGAATTAAACTTCTGATTTTTTACTATTTGATTCAACTATTCTATTTTCCACTCTTTTTCATTTACTATTATATTTTACTAGTAAATAGCTAAAACTTTACTATAACGTTTTATCCAAACACTCAATTAATAATTTAATTAGTAAAATGTTAACTAATTTAGGTTTACAGGTTCTCCTAATAGTTCTTTTGTAATGATTAACATGCTATTATTTGAATTAATAGATAAATAATTAGCACTACTAAAATCAATAATATTTTAATCCGTATCAACATAATGTTTTTTCATTGTCAGATATTAAAATAAGCTTCATTGTACTATCTTAAAATCCAGGGGAACAGCTAGGTGAAGTTGAGAAAAATATATTACTATACAATATAAAGCAAAATTTAGCCAACACTATATAAATATGTTGCCATTGTTTTAAATGCGATGGCGAAGGGAAAATTTTATTTAAATTTTATGTTAGGGTGCAGCAAAAACTAATGTGATCGTTCGTATGCAGTTGTGATTAGCTCATTTTAATGTTTTTGCCGGGTAATTTTAATCTTTAAAAATAAATAAAATAAATATAGTTATTAACTATGAATATTATAAGTATTTATGTATATGCAATTAAAGCGTGATTGTATAGAATCTAATCATTTTCGTCCCGATAAGTGATTAAATTGTTTGCCTTTTTTTGAAGTTTCAGACAAGCGGAGAAGAATAAAGATTGCGTAATTATAGAGCAAATATTAGTTTATTATTACGTGATATTCAAAGAAGTCTAGCCGCTTTTTCTTCTAATTTGCGTAATTTAATATTTTTGTTTATTTTTTAATAACTCCTATCGTTTAGGGTTTAGTCTAGTGTTAAATATAACTATCTAATACAACTTCTATTATTGTTCATTTTTAATCAAAACCCAATTCAAGATAATTGAAAAAAAACATGACAAAAAATTGATGAAATATGTTTGTCAGGATTTTCATCCTGTTGTTTCTTATCATACAAAATATTACATGTATAGAAAGAGAAGCCTTTGTGCAAATAATCTTTAGTTTCAAAAGACTAATCAAATGTTGCGAGCAAATCTAATTTAAAATTCGAAATCCACATACTTTCAAGCTACATCGATTTGACTGAGTAGCGATTAAAAACTCTAGCTTTGTTCGCTCGTAACTTGAGATCTTGATACCAGAATGCGTACGTGGAATTTTAAGCTCCCGAGGAATGCAGCTTAATAATCTGAATACGTTTCGCAAAATGATTCTCAGACAAGCCTCTCTTCTAGAGACATTTAGGATTAATCTGAACTGATTTCCCTTCTTCTTTTTCTTTTATTTAAGAACTTAAAAATCGTTTCCGCAATCCACTATATTATGTAAAAGTGGATTGCTAAAATGCAGGTGCGAAAGCATCGAGTACATGTGTACTTTAACGAGTGTGCACTTTATATTGAGCTGCAAACGAAAACACTTATGACGATATATTGCATCTAGAAATAAGGGAAGGAAAAACTAATTTTAGGACAACAATTAATTTTAAACCTGTAATAAAAATCGCAGCGCATTTCTCGGCGCTGCGGAAGATCCAAGCTTCCACAATTTATATAACAAATTTTATTTGAGAAATCTAGTCCTTCAGTCGCGAAAATTCCGCCCAGGTCAACAAAAATTTATTTTGGTTTTTGGTACGGCAGCTAGCAAGTGTGAACCGCCGAGATCGATTGGTCGACTTGGAAAATTAGATTTTATGATCCCGGCGTAAAAATCTAAAAAATTCAAATCTATTGCCGACGTGAGAAGGACAATAACTTGGTACATCTGGTGCAGGCTGGAACTCTCCAGACTTTTGTCTGTCTGAACTTTGAGATTGAAAATTAAATTTATTTCGTTTAGAAATCTAACCCTTAAGTTGCAAACCCCTATCCAGGTCAGTGCAAATTTCATTAATTATTTTCAGTATGGGAATTGATGGTAGTAGACCGCCGGGATCGATTTATTCAATCAGCTAAATCAAAATTTGTAATATAGACGTTGAACAAAATAAAATCTCCTTTCGACCTAGGAAATATTACCCCTTTTCGAATCTCGAAACGAAAACGAGCCATTTTCTCGGAAGGCTCTAATTTCACTTTATGAAAAATAGATACATTTTATATTTCTCAAAAAAGTGAATTTAAAATAAAGGTGACAGGTATTCGCGCGGGTTTGTGTGTGCCGCAAACAACGGAAAGACTAGCGATAGACTTCCTTAAGCCACGAATAAAGGAAAAACCTCCCCATGATGAAAACCCCCGAGGCAGTATACCTAGGTGAAGCGGCCATCTCTTGTCACAAGGGAGTCTGCCAAGTATTCGCTATCAACACGCGAGAGAAGGACATTGAGGTAGAAGTACCGGTCTAAGAAACTCTAACCTGTGATATAATCGACAATAACGACAAAGAGTCTACCAAACTATGCGTCTGAATACCGGGTTACCCAGATGCGAATTGACCATCAGCCGACGCCCGGGCCATATTTCGAGCGGTCGGTCTAACTTTGTGCGCCACTAGTCGGGCCAACTATCTAAATGATAACGGTCAACCGCCATTGGATTCTCCAATGCGAACCCTAGCTAAACTACCTAAACTAGTATATTTTACCGTAAACGCTAACCATTTCGCTATTGAAGCACTTCAAGATTGTTTACAAAAACTCTCCTGAATAATTTTACGCTCCAGGCGCTGCTCAATAACAGAAAGATTGTTGAAATCACCTTAATTTTATTGAGTAATATTATTTCAAAACATTCCTATATTATGTAATAAAAAATAACAAAATTTATAAATAAATTATTTGTTGAAAGAATTTTTTCTATGATTTTCCAAAATTTTACGTTTTTTTAACTTATATTGCGAAAATTTTTTGATAAAAAACATAAATATTAGGAAATTTTGGTTAAGATTATTATTAATAAAATTACAAACAAATTTAATAAACAAGTGCATTAGTCAGGAATTTTTCGACAGAAATTTTTTTTCTATGTCAATTTATTGTTTTAATAAGGAACTTTATGATAATTTTAGCAAAATTCATAATTAGTTGATACATTCTATGATCTTTAAGAAAATTAAATAAAAATATGTATTATTTAAGTATTTGACAACGAACAAGTTCTCGAAAATATTAGAAAAGTCGAAAAATTCCTAATTAAGGGTGTTGGTTAATTCAAGCCAGAGCTTTACCATTGACTCCAAGTCGGCCCTACTTTGGTAACAAAACTACTGTAACTAATTTGGAGACGGATATACGCAGCGAGCGAAAAGCCGACCCGTGGACCAATTCTGGCCCAAATATGGGACCACAATCAGTTAAACTATGGCAGATTGTTCGATACGACCGAAATAATTTGTTAAATTTTTAATTATGATATTGATTCACAAATTAAAAAAGTATTTTTTATTTTTGTAGATTTGGAATTAAAGATTATAATTTCAAAGATATTAATTAAAAATATTCACCCTCAAACGTTCCTATTATTGGTTAAGAATTTTTAATGGTTTATTTTGAATATTTATAAATTCCTACGACAAATGACATACCAATTCCACCTCCCAATAATACTGGCAGATTAACTGTGGGACGAAAGCAGATCTATCGAAATGAAGTAAGTTATGGTCCACCAACTTTACGGGCGAATGTGACGTCTAAGAACGTGCCAACTCTTGACCATAGGCGGACCGACTGCACTTTACGGTCTTTTTGTAAGAATAAACCAGAGTTTATCCGACGGTCTGCTCATACTCTGGCCAGGGTTTGACCGACGGCGGGTGCATGAAGGTGATTTGTGGCAACCAGAATGCTGTATCCGCATTATTGCGGTCGTATCGGCCAATCTGCCACAGTTGAAGCGATTTTCATCCCATATTTGGGAGCAGAATTGGGAAAACGGCGGTACGACCCTGGCAACTTGAACACATCATAGTCGGCCCAACTCTGGTTACCGTAGACCGGTTACTAAAGTAGGGCCGACTTTGGGCCGATGGTCAAGTTCTGGCATCCAACCGAATTTCGCACCCAGGTAAGGACCTGCGAAAGGTTCTTACGCTGACCAAGTCAAAAAAATAAAGAACAGCTTGTGCATCTCTAAACTTACGTCGGACAATAAGGACTACGTTTACAGATGGGTCGTAGATTTCGCCGGCATCTTTTACATAAATAGAGCAAAGCTCTCAACTACGAATATGATCCAGCATATGATCCCAACCACTAGCGGTGAAATTATAGCAAGGAAACAATACTAGTATTCCAACGAAGTCGCCGATCAAGGGGCCGTCAAAAAACAGAAGCATTACGATAGTGGCATTATAGAAAATTCCCAGTCCCATTATAACACTCCCATCCGAGTCGCCCCTAAGAAGCAAGATGGGTCTTGCGAAAGGAAATGGAGAGTGGTCATTGATTTTCTTGCTCTTAACGAGAAGGCCATAGGGAATGCATACCCTCTTCCCAATATCACAGACACCTTGGACATTTAACAGAAGCCTAGTATTTTTCTACTCTCAATCTGGCTTTTGGTTTTCTTCAATTTGAGCCCATCTAGACGACAGGGTTAAAACTGCGTTATATAAGCCTCGAGGGTACTTTAAGTACCTACGCATGGCGATGGGAATCAAAAAAGCCCCTGCAACATTCTAGCGGCTGATGGACATGGTATTCAAAGGGATACACGACACCCAAGTTTTTGTATATCTAGATGACATCGTAGTCCATTCTAAGATAGCTATATCGGCTTGGAGGAGTCAATCTCAAACTTCAACCCGTCAAATTTTAATTTTTACAAAAGGAAGTGGCATATATTGGCTATTTCACTATCTATGAGGGATTGAAACCAAACCCGGCCAAGATACAGGCGATGAAAAACTTCCCTTGTCCAAAAACGTGAGCAATATGCGCCAATTTCTTGGATTTCCAGTTTATTATCGAAGATTTGTACAAGACTATGAAAAAAATTCCAAGCCCCTTACTGACCTCCTTAAGAAGGCTATAAATTGGTATGGGACACAGAGGAGGATTAAAGGTTTTATCATTTCTCTCCTTTTAATGTCTTTCCCAAGGCCATGAACAGCTGTCAAGAGAGGTACCCAAAAGAAGAGCAGGAATTTACAGCTCTCGTTCAATCCGTCGAACATTTTCTACCATACTGATACGATAAAGAATTCATACTCACATGCGATAACGAAACGTTCCATTGCATGAGTTACATCAATAACTCAGGGGCTAGGTTGCTCCACTAGCAGTATAATTTCCGGAACTATCAGTATAATTTTAAGTGCAAACAAGGGAAACTGAGCAAAGCATTCGAAGCACTTTCGAGGCCTCCTTATAACGAACCTTCTGAGAGCCTAGAACCTACCCCAAAGTCCCAGTTAGTTGAACCAAACCTCAGAATCTTCTTTACCCTCCATAAAGATCAAATCCATTAAAAATTTTTCCAACACAAAAGCAATGAAGGGGACCCCAAGGGAACTAGTTTTCATCCGAGCAGAATACTTTCCAGGGCAATTACGGAAGGGTAAGTCTGTATCAGGAACTCTCACCAACGTAGAACAGAATACTAATCTCAAAAAGCTTCCCCTATCGGAGAAAACGAAACTAGCGGTCCCCAGAGCAGCGACCCGTAAGCCTACAAGAACAGAACACCCCGTCCCTCGAACGCCAGTTAATATCCTCGGACCACTCCAGAGACCAGGGTCTCTGATCGCAGGAAGAAACCAACGAACGAAAACTCTTTTGTCCCTTACCGCAGCTCCTGCAATGGCACCAGTTACCAGATCTAAGCCTTTCACAGACATTAAGCCTAAGTAAGAAGAAACTTTGCTAAGCAGGAAGCTGGATTGAAACCTGCCAATATTGCAAACCGGAAGGATATATTGCTCCATATTCCCCTCTTCGTTAATTAAAGTGGATCTATCGTGTATAGACGACTCCCCAGAAACCCTTCCACACCTCTCAAAGTAAAGTAAAAACAAGCCAACCTGACTGAAAATGGACACAAAATATTTTGCAATAATGGACTGAATCTTGGACTTACATACATCATAGTCATAGTTACTTCCCACGGTTGACATTACATTTACTTTATGGCGGTAAAGGGGCGATATGTAGACAATGTCGACTGGAAGGACGTGGCCAAAGGGTCAACCAAACGTCGCACTGCCATTTCAGGAGATGCACTAGGATCTTTATCTCAAAAAAATGGAGGAACTATTTATGATCGTTTTCCAAGACAGTAATATTGTAACAATCTCTATCATAGTAAGGTAGAGGTGCCCCTCCCCGAATTGAGGTTGAAAATTATGGTAGTCTAACCGGTGGACACAAGTGTGGGTTAAGACGCAGGTGTTGGAGCTTTGCGACAAACTCATGAAGCATCTTGAGAGGCTGTATCTGGTGAAGCAGCTTACAACTACTGGCTACTGACCTCAAAACAACGGAGCCCTTTAAAGACTCACATAGTCCTGACAGATCATATTGATGATTCTGACGACTGGGACCGGTCAGTCCGCTACTCCATGTTCGTAAATAACACGTCAGTGCATGAAACGCCTAATTTTACGACCTACGAATTGTTCTTCATTCGTGTGGCAATAGCCCCTAGCTCCTTTCCCTAAGGTTAAGGCCTTTAAACTGACGATTCCTAACTGCGGAAACTAATAGGGTCAAGATATCTGAAGTGTGCCACTTTTAAATCGATAGTTCTATTTTCAATAATTTAGACAGTTTTCGATTCATTTTAATATCAAAATACATCCCCTAAATATTTTTTCAAAGCCATTTTTTTTTAAAAGTCATTAACAATCAGCGTTCTTGATGATTTTTTTTCTTCAAAAATTTATTACTCGCGAACGGTTTATCGAAATTCAATAATTGATTTATGAAAATTTTTTTTACGAAGTATACTTTACGCAAAAAATTTTTCGGTAGTAAAAAACATTTTTTTATTGTTTGAATAATCTTTTGCTTTAAAACAATTGGAAATTAATTAAACTTCTACGCCTGCGAAAGAATTCTTTCACAATATTCTACAATCTCTTCCGAAAATTTTGGTGAAAAAAAGTTTGTATTTTACAGTAGTTCGAAAGTTATTGTTTTTTTGTGACCGCGCTTCGACCTTCAATGCTTGTCGAGCACGTTCAGACGCACGCGTCCTCAGTTATCGTGCGACTCGAAATACCCATATCATTGTTTTCATGATTTTTTGTCATAAGGAGGTGCAAATATTTTTCAAAAGTAAAAAATAGCGATCATTTTAATATTGTTTATTCAAGAATTATGAAGAAATTCGTACAATGGTCGTAAAAAATGTGTGCATTCAATCAATTGATAAAATAATCTTGAGCAATATTTCGTTATTTTCAGCATCAGGCTGATAGGAATGAAACGAACTTGTTTGTTTGATCGTCTTCTCCTTTGAGAATCGTGATTGTAGAAAGTTTCCACGATTTTCATGTTCTTCGTTCGTATAAAGGTGAAAATTAATTTTTTTGAAACAATTCTTCGCCCAATCAAATAATTTCTTCGGCGATATTATTAATAAATTTGTGTCTATTTGCAAACTTGTATAATACGTGTCTCTTGAGGGTACCCCCTATTCCGCCACAAGCACCTTTGCCGTGAGAAGTAGTGAAAAACTGCCACTCTGCATCAATTCCGAAATCTTTTTTGTGATTCATCAAATTTAAAAAATTATACTTGTTTTTATACTGCAACGCTGCCCCTATAGATAAATTTTTAGTTTTTGTGTCATTTCATTGTAAAAAATTCGTCACGTGATAGGCTGGTACATGCTCTTAAGTTGTGGTTTAAACTTATTTTTATATAATTCAACATTGGGCAAATATTTATTCAACTGTTATGGAAAAATATTCGGTGTTAAGTAGAAAAATCCTTAGCTTGTTGTGTATGCGCCCTGATACAGTTTTAATTATTAAAATAAATTTTATATTTGAAAGAAAGGAATAAAAAAGTGGAAGTAATGCGTATTTCATGACAAGAATATTCGATTCACTCTTTCCTTTAAAATTAATATGTACAATGTATTTATTTATTAGAAAATTGTTATCTCAGAGTGTGCAAATACATGCATTAAGGATGCCTCTACGAAATACGTGTGCGCCCCTGAAAATTATATATTTTAATTCCGTGGCTACTAGTACCAAAATTACGAAATGTGAAATTATGTAAGATATTACAACGTTCATTTGAAATTTTATTGCAAAAGACGGATATTGTCATTTCAATGCTGCCTTCTCTCTATATTTATTGCATTACAAAATGTTTAATATTTAGATGAACATATAAGTATTTGTCCTTCAAGTTATCCCACTATTTGAAGATAGTCTCGAAACGAGCTTATATTTCTGGAATATTTGTATTTTACCAATTTGATTTTTCATGTGAATTAATAAGAATAGTTGAAACTCAAGATAAACGTATACTTTATGGACTCTAAATTATCCGAGCGACCTTGCAAAAAGCGTAATTATGTTTATTTTTAAATCTCATGAATTATTGATTCTATTTACATCGCTCCACTTTTTCCACGAGAAGAGAAACTGATACATTAAAAAAATTACGATGGTTGGTAAATTAAGCAACATACATATTGCGAACACTTACTTTAAAAAAAAGATCCCGGTAAATTTGTTTAAATCTTTCACATCTTGGTTTCTATGAATATAGGACGAATTTCCTAAAAGAATTCGCAACAATAATAAAACTATTTTTCAAATTGATATCTACAGTTAGTTTTATTTTTAATGGAGAGACAAAATCGCAAGACACACAATCAAAAAAAGTTATTTAATTTATCATTATTTGACATTTTTAGAGTTTAATTCGAAAATATTTATTCTCAAATCTTCTAGTTTTATTTCGTGCAGCATGAAATTAAAAAAAAAGCGTTCTACTTGAAAAACTTTATCAAGATAAGTCGATCTTGTTCAAATCTACTAAAAACAACGCTGAGATCGATATTTTTTAACCTATTAAAAAAATGTTTTCCCTTTTTGGAAAATTTTAATTCAGTAAAAATTGTAAATCTTTTTGCCGTGTACCAGAAAATTTGAGAAAAATTTCTGAAACTCATAAAAAAATTTTATTCACATTTTGAAAAAGTTCTAACTTTCCGAATATTTGTCTAGTTACAAAATATAACTAAGACAGTTTCTAAATATATTTTATATCTTCTGAGAAATTTGAGCGAAATTTCATAATCAATCAGAAAAATATTTTATTTTTATTTTTTGGAACTTTTTCAAAATTTTAAAATTTTTGGAAATATCTGCTTAACGAGCATTCAGGTTACTATACCTACAAACATGCAGTCATTCAGACAGACAGACACTGACAAAATTTTATGATATTTGGATTCTGTGAGTGTAGAAACGGAAAGAAGTGTTAAAACCCAGAGATCGAAAATTTGGACGATTACATTGCACTCTCATGAATGAGAATGTAAGAATACTTTTTTATTGTTTCAACCATTGCCGATGGGTGAAAAACTACAGCCTCTACGACCTGTTTGGGAGACCAAAGAAGATGTGACCCAAATTTTGTGAAGATTGGCCAAAAACTGTGGATTTGCATAAGCATCATCGTTTTTGGGTCACTTGATTTGATACATATAGATATACAGTCAATATTGTTTTGCATTATTTATTAAACAAAAGCTATTACTAATTAGCGATTCTGGGGAAACATTTAGAGGTAACGTGGTATTAGGAAAGATTAATTTTACACTATATTTTTTTAAGCTGTGATCTAATATTGACATACTTTTCTCTGTGACGCCACTTGTTATCTGAGGTACTCGCAATCGAAATGAAAGTATAATTTATGTATGCATGTATGTATTTATGTATGTATGCATATGTGTGTGTATTTATTTATGTATGTATGCATATGTGTGTGTATGTATGTATGCATCGAAATATAATATATGACCACTCTTTGAACTCAAATTATTATTTCCAGGCCTACGTTATCCGTATCAAGGCTTCAAATCAGAAGATTTTCCATGAGTCAGTATCATTTGACGTAGAAAATGAAGATAATCTACGGTACCCTCTTCTTGGCATCAGCCATTTTTCTGAATAATATTGGTAAATACATAAAATAATGGTATTATATATGTCTTTAGTTTTAAGCCCATTTGTGATAGCAGCAGTTTCAAAATACCGCTTAAATTTCATATAAACTTTTACGTAAAATATTTTAAATGTGAAGTAGGAATATTTATTTCTAATTCGAAATTTTTCCTATCAAAAACTCTTTTCCTGTCAATTGCTCTATTTTATTAAACCAAAAAAATGTGAACGAAAGTCCAATTCGATGAGGAAAGTTTTTCGAGATTATCGTATCCACAAACTAAACACTATGTGTATTTCTAAAGTTTGCGGCGAACATGCAAACCCAGTATTATGAAACTTGAATAGAAACTGTCCATGTTTTTAAAAATTAATTATTATCGTTCTCTACAAAGCAGTTTATATGACCGATTTTAAATTAATTTTTAGACAGCGATTCTGCATTAAAAACTGCGTAAAAAAAGTATTGTAGAAGAATTGCATAGATTGAAATATTGCGCTTTGTGCAGGCTTTTGTCCTGCAGAAAATATTTTTCTTTTATTAAGATTTCTAAGCTTTTTCTCCTAATATTTTCTCTATTGATGAAAACTTGATAATTACCCTTATGAACATTTCCATCTAACATTAAAAATTTCAACAATCGGTTCATCCTTTATAAAAAACAGCGAGATATGCAGATCCGAGTCTCCCTTTGTCAGTAAAAGAAACAGATACTCATTTTTACTGTATTATAAGTATAAAAACTAACCATTTTCTTATTTCTCCTTACAGAATTAAGTTTGCAGATGACTTTAAGCCAATTATTCCCTGGTTCCGCAGGAATTTTCCTTCCTCGTATTCAAACATTTCAATATAAAGATAACGAAGAGAACAGGCATTTACATAGAATGCTTCATCGCATCTTGGTTGAATTCGATGAATCTTTCACTTTAGTAAAAAGGGATCATGCAATATTTGGATGGGTATCAGAAGGGTTCATTAAATCAATATTTCCTGACTCTGGCAAACCTAATACTGTATATGACACAATTAATAAAAATTTTGTGAGTCTGAAACCTGAAGAACTTGAACGGATGGGTGTTGGAAGTTGTTTGTCACATATTCGTGAAATTGATTCAATTGCTGATAGACACAGAGTAAACCATCAAGTTCTAATGATGAGGCAGGCAAGAAAGGATAAAAGATCGCAAGAAATCCAGCAAGCAGACAGACGGTTAAAAGAGGCTACAAATCAGGAAGCAATTGAAATTGCACATCTACAAACGATACGTAAATTACGCTACATAGAAACCCTTCGAGCAAACCCTATACTAAACCATCAAGAAAGCCTTGATACAAGCGATAAAGCAATCCATCTAATATACCACCAATTGTATGATCAAGCATTTAAGGAAATATTATACCGTCATGCATGAGAGGCCGAAGGCAATCCACCCAATAATATTTTGTCATAAAAAATATACTATTTTATTAAACAAATATATGGACAATTGAAAAAAATTTGACCATTTTAAGTCTTCATTATTTCCAATATTTACTTCGATTATTAGATTTTTTCTAGAAATAACTTTTATATAATATAGTTCAGAGTACTAACTCATACTTTTATACTGAATAATCCTCTATGTCTGTATAAAATATAAGCGGCCTTACTGCATACCTTCTAATATCTTTATTAAAAATCTTTACTAATCATTACTAATAATCTTTAGGGGCTAAATATCCATAAGCCCATGAAGCCCAAACCTATAACTCCCTTGACCCACAAATTTCCCCTCCTCCTCCCTTCACACATCTTCCTAACTCTCCTTGCTCTACATTTCTAATTTCACAAACCGTAGACTAACAAACCCTGCTTGTATAAATTCTACACACAAAACCACTAAATGTAATAATTCTAAACCGACTCAAAACTCTCTTCCCTCCCTTCTCTCTTATCTCCCATCCCATTTTTCTTCCTATATACCTTTTTGATCCCCATAAGCCACAAATCTTCAAATCCTAAATCTACAAACCTTATATATAAATACGAAAGATTTTTAAATCCCAGATTACCCTAATCTCTCTCCACCTTCCTCCTACCCCACTACAAAATTCTTACGCTATGCTTTCTCGACCTAAAAAGCATAAACCTACCAACCTTAGAACTACAAACCTCATCCTCTATATTTGTTTGACCCACAAACTATAAACCTACAAAGCTTAGAACTAAGAACTCTAGGCACAATTATCATAAATGTTCAAACCCTAGATCTACATATCCTCTCTCCCTCTCCCTTTTTCCATTCCCTTTCCCCACTTAACCACTCTTCCTTCATGCTTCTTTGATCCCCAAAAACCATAAACCTACAAACATTACAACTACGAACTAAAAATACAAGTCCCATAGATGTTCCCATCCTAAATCTACATACCCCTCAACCACCCTTCTCTCACTTCCACATTTCCACCATCTGTTTTCCTCTAACTTATTTGATCCCTAAAAACGTTAAACCTACAAATATTTAAACTACATACTTGATTGTTAATCTGAAGTTTCCTGGCCAGGGTTTGTTTATTATTAGTTTTAAGATTTTAATTTCTTTTTCTACTGATCTTAAATCAATATTATTAAAATATTGATAACTATAAGATTGTGAGCAAAATGTCTCTATCTCCGCTGAGATCTGAACCCAGGACCTTGAAGTTATAATTATTTTAATAATATTGATTTAGACCAGTAGACAAATAAATTAACATCTTAAAACTAATAATAAACTTACCCTGGTAAAGAAGCCTAAGATTAATAATCAATAATATGAATTCATGTTTAGAATAGAAAATACTTACAAGTAAGAAAGAGTGGCATCGACACTCAGCTTATTAGGGGGGTTATGAAGAAAATTTTCTCGTCTCTCCGTCGCTCAGTTGGTAAGAGCATCAGACCTGGAATCTGAAGGTCCTGGGCTCAGATCCCTGCGGAGATAGAGACATTTTTTCACAATCTTAAATTATCAATATTTTGATAATTTGATTTAGACCAGTATACAAATAAATTAAATTCTTAAAACTAATATTAAAATTACATACTTTACAGAAAACAAACGATAAATGTACACGAATGTCATCCTAGACCCAGGAGGCTATTCAGTCTGAAGTCAAACGTTTCGAACGTTAGAATTTTTCGTGAAGTCTTAACCAAATCACGTGATGCTATGAAAAGCACGAACGACTCGTCATACAACGTTATGAGTCAGCAAATATGAACGTAGCATCGTGCGAAGTCAGTTATTTTTCAGTACGAAGTCAGAGAGAAATCTGACGAAGTTATACGAAATCGAGACGTCCGCGTGCAGTAATCCTGAACGTGATTATGTATCGATCGGCTATATATTTATCAATCGATATTAATTGATTGACTAATTTATTGAATAATTGATTGATTATAATTAAAATTATATATATAATTTATTAAATAATGAATTTATAATTATCAATAATAATATTATTATTGATAATATTAGTGTGATGGAATTATCATTAGTTGCGATTTTTGGAAAAAAAGTTATTGACGAAAAAAAAAGTAGTCACAGTTGGGCCATTGCAGTCAGAGTTGCGCCACCACTGAAATTACATGAAATATGTACTGAAACCGGTTTTTATGGAATAGTATGCAACATTTTATTGTTTTTTATACATTTTGACATATTCACGATGAAAAACTCAGAAAATTAATTTAATCCGAGTCGCAATTTAGACATAAAAAATAATGTTGGTTATTTATTTATTTTCAAGTCGTACAAGAAGACTTTTATTTCTAGAATTTATTCTAGTGTTCAAAGGTTTGAAAAACATGAAATAAAGCATTTTTTATCTGAAATTCAAATTTTTATATTCTTTGTTATTGCAAACATGGTTATTTACTTATTTGTTACTCATGAAATGAGACTTTTATTTCTACAATTTATTATTTTCATGTTTAACGGTGCGCAAAGCATGCTAAGACATAATATTGCACTGTTAGAAAAATAAAAGGATGTGGCCTAACTCTGACTACACGAGTGACCCAACTCTAACAACATTCGTGTTTTTTTATCGCAACTCACTACAGCCAGAGGGGTTAAGGAATCAAAATTTCCTTTTGGAACCTTGTTAATGGTTGGCCAAACAATGTTATTACATACTTACATCAATTTCGGCATGTTTTTTTTCCGAGTTCTGGGCACTTTGTTTTGAGTTTTGAAAAACTTTCAACACTATCAAAAACAAGAAACTTTTTGGAAATAATTTCTGCGACTGCCAATGCTTTTAAAAGTTAGCCGTCATCGAGACGAATAGTTCCATGTATTTGCACCGATGGTAGCACTTGTCATATACCAAATACAGTGGTGCCCCAACTCTGACAGTGGCCCAACTCTGACGAAAATCCCCTATATAATTTAATAAATAATGCATTTATATTTAAATTAATATTATTATTATTATTGATAATATTAGTATGATGAAATTATCATGAGTAATTAACTATAAACTATTTTAATACAAAATTAATGATTAATTTAATTGATCAATTGATCAATAAATTTATCAATTTATATAAATGATTTTCATTTATTATGAATATTTTATTTATATAATTTTCTTAATATTTAAGCTCCTAATTAAATTATTTAATACATAGAAATACCTACATAGCTATTTAATACATATAGTGAAAAAAGTTTTTTAGAAGAATGGAACAAGATAAACGGCCTGCATGAGTATGTATATGGATGTTAGGATCCCTATAATCGGGCTCTTTAGGGTATTTGAAAAGGATCTCTATAGACGAACTACCCTGGTATGCATAATTGTAGTACGGTAGAAGGGTGCTAGAGCCTAGCTAACACGGGCCTTCTGGATCCCTGGGTCGAAGTCCTTCGCGGACTGATTCCAGTTCTTGAAATCATCACGGGAATGACCTGGGGCCCGCTTAGCGACCAAGAAACAGCCCTCCGTTGGTATTTTTGCCTGGGAACGGATATTCGTTAAGTGTTCCGCTCAATCTGACCTCCCCTCCCCCCCAAGTTATGGATGTAAAGTGATCATGCCCGTGGCTCTTTGGCACCTGGGGGTCACGAAGGTGTTTTAACGGCCTTTCAGGGACACCGGACAACCTCCCTGACTAATTAGTCTGACCCCTGCAGGGGCGGACCTTTTCTTTCCCTAGCTGCTTGTGAAAACAAAAATGGATCACGCTAAATCTATTAAAAAAGAAAAACGAGAAAGGGAGGTGGCGGAGAGGAGAGAGCGGTTGGGTCTTAACGGGTCTAATATAACCATTTCCTCCCAAGCTGTCTCTCCGGCAAGCCAAACCCAGGAGGCAGCTGTGCCCCCAGCTCTCCCAAGAGCTGAGGGTTTGACGATGCCTCTGAGTAAGGCTATGGAAAAAGGAGCGGCTAATCAGTCCCCCAATAAAAAACGCCTCAAGGGTTCCCAGAAAAGGAGATTGAAGAGGCAAGCGCAGTGGGCTAGTATAGCAGCTGCGGTATCTGGCACACCGGAAGCTACTGTGTCGATAACCAGCACTGAGGTTCAGAAGCGGGGAAGGGACTCGGATGGGACCGGGAAGCCTGTGAAGAGGCACAAGGCGGCCCAACAACTATCAAACAGGGAGTCGTCAAGGGTTGGACTGAAGGCCGTTCAGAGGGCTGCCCCCTGGCGGTGGTGGTGACGGGTACGAGCTACCCGGACTCGTTGCTCACCACAGTGCAGTTTGAGCTTTGCAGGAAAGCTATCTGGAGGGCGCTCGAAAGAGTGTCCCCAGATCAAAGGCCAAAAATCAGGACCTCCTTCTGTAGGGGAGGGGTATTTGAATTTGTGACAGCTGATCCAGCGGCTAAAGCTTGGCTGCACAAAGTTGTTGTCGAGAAAAATCCTTGGGAAGGCGCTGTTCTTAAGGTGGGTGGAGTTAAGTTGCTCCACAAGATGGTGACAGCTACTGCGTGGTTCCCGGGGATACTGGAGAACCCGTCTGTGGTGCTCCGTCGGTTGGAGGGATTCAACCCATCACTTAAAACAGAGTCTTAGCGAATTATCAGGTACGATAGACCTTAAGAAGAGGTTATGGACAGGTTAACTTTAAAGTTGCCAGCCAGGTGCAGGAGGAGTCTGCCGTCGTACAGGGAACACCGCGACGTTTCGTAACTCGGTCAGGGAGGAAGTCATTGACATCACTCTCTGTACCGGTAGCTTTACAAATAATATCAAAAGAAGTGGAGAGTCTCAGGTGAACCCCCTCTCTCAGATCACTCAGAGATAGAGTTCGAGTTGGAATCCATTGTGCCCGTCTCTGGCCCTTAATGGGTCAGAAATTCAGGAAGAACGGACTGGGTTCAGTTTTCCACGGAACTAAGAAGTGCACTCTCAGAGGTGCCCACGTCAATTAGATACGTGGGCACCCTGGAGATGGCAGCCATACTTTTACAAGAGCCATAAAATCTATTTATGAAAATAGCTGTCGACCTTCAAGAGTCCGAAAGGCTGGGGAGACGTGCCGGTGCAATGGAAAACTCGAAGAGCGTTGCAGAGAAATCAGAAAAAGGTTCAGACGTCCCAGTGCTGGCAAGACGGGGGACCTTTGGACCTCATTCAGGACAATAAGGGATAAATACAGGAGAGCAATACATATGGCAAAAAATGAAAGCTGGACCAACTTTTGCACAGATATCGAGAAAGAAGCAGAGGCGGCTAGACTGGATAAGCTGCTTTCTCGAAATCCCGACGCTATTCTCGGCGCTCTGAAATTGCCCGGCGTGGGATACTCAGATTCAGACGGGGACACATTGGTCCATCTGATCAAGGCACATTTTCCGGGCTTTACAAAGTTAGGAGAAGAGGTGAAACATCTTTGAGGCAATTAAAGCCGCCTGGGGCCCAACTGGGCCTCAATCGGCTGCTAGCCAACGAGATTGTTACCCCTGCCAGAGTCAGGTGGGCCCTGAAGTCCTTCAGCCCTTTCAAGTCTCCCGGTACGGATGGCATATATCCAGTCTTCTTACAGAAAGCTGGTGAAATCATCATAGGGCCGATTGTGAGACTTGCTAGGGCTAGTCTGACTTTGGGTTATGTTCCGGCGGCATGAAGGGGTGCCAGAGTCATTTTTATTCCGAAAGCAGGCAGGATTGGGTATACTTCACCCAAGGATTTCCGTCCCATTAGCCTCAGATCTTTCCTACTAAAAACTGTGGAAAGACTTGTGGATAGATGTATCCGCGGTAAGGCCTTGTCAAGTAGGCCACTCCACAAGCATCAATATGCTTATAGGACTGGTCATTCGACGGAGACGACCTTAAGTACAGCAGTTAATCTAATCGAAAGACAACTGAAGCTGAAAGGCCTTGCGATTGGAAACTTTATGGACATTGTATGAGCCGTTTACACCTCGGGAGAGGTGATCAGTGCGACCATGATTTCACATGGAGTGCCCATGACAGTTTTAGAATGGACCTGCCACATGTTGGCCAATATGAGATTAACTACAACTAAGGGTGATACCACTTTATGTGGAACCGTTGACTCGGGATGTCCACAGACAGGTGTTTTATCACCCCTGTTGTGGTTCTTGGTTGTACATGAACTCCTTCATTTGCTTACAAGTCAAGGCCACCACATTATAGGATCTGCGGACGATATGTTGGTTATCGTGCGAGGTCAGCATCTGGATGCGCTCTTCGGAGTAACGCAGCAATCACTACGAATAGTAGATTCTTAGTGCCAGAAGACTGGACTATCAGTCAATCCGAGCAAGACGGGCGCAGTTGTATTCACCAGAAGGTATAAATAGAGTACCACGAGTACACTCAAACTGGCAGGACAACAACAGAAATTCAAAGGACAAGCCAAATATCTAGGAGTTATCCTAGATAAGAAGCTGTTATGGAACGAGCACCTGGAAAACAAGTGAAATCAGCTGGTAACGACTCTCTGGCTCTGCAGGAGAGCCATACGCTCGACTGAAAAGAATCAGGGGATTGATTCTGAGAGGCATCACGGGTGCCTCGAAGTTGACACCCACAGATTAAATATGGTTAATGATAGCAGTATCTCAACAATAGTGCGGATACCAATCGATATTGCGAGGAGGCCGACACTGAGCATGCTCAGGGACAACATTTCTACTCGTCGTTATGTCTTCGACAAGAAGTATCGTATTAGCCTATCCATAAGAGTGGGATAACTTAAAGGTAAGGCAAACCTACCCAGTGATGGAGACAACTGGTTCAAAGATGGCTCCAGGAACAGGGAGAACGCAGGAGCCGGTGTATATCGTCGAAGGAATGGAATGGGTTTCACAATTGCGATGGGGTCCTTTTTTAATGTTCTACAATCTGAGATTATAACCATACTCCAGTTCGCCTATAAGGCAGACGAGTATGACAGTAAAGGAACATTCGTACCTACTCAGACAGCATGGCTGTTGTCATGGCTCGGAATGGAAAAACGACTACGTTTTTACTAGTTTAGGAGTGCCTTAAGGTACTGAATAGACTAGCGCCAGATAAACGAGTCACTCCGCTTTGAATCCCTGGACAGAGTGAAATCAAGAGCAATGAGATATCGGACAGGCTAGCTAAACTAGCAGCAAAACAAAATTTCACTGGATCTGAGCCAGTTTTAGGCATTTCCAGTAGGTCAGTTACTGAAGATATTAACAGTTGGCTGCCCATGTAACATCAAAACGAATGGAGTTCTGTCTCTGGCTGCAGACAGGCTAAAACACACCTAGGCTCAAAGCTAAACCCTCACCGAGCGAAGGAATTACTGAAGCTCGGCAGAAAGGAATTTAAAGTCCTAACAGAAATGTTTATAGGACACGGAAACTTCCGATACCATAGACATAAGATAGGGCTTGAAGAAGGTCCAATCTGTCACTGCCCTGCGATTGCAGGGTAACGTGTAATACTCACAGGCAGTATCTGCATCAATGTGTCTGAAATATCGGCCAACAGGGCGGCAGTGATCCTCTCCCTTTGGAGAAGGCTATAGAGTCACTCTTGAGGCTTAGAAGGGAACGCAACAAGTTTACTCAGGCGTCAGGGGCTGTAACGATCTCAACCCAGAGCATTAATCATAATAGTAATAATAATATCCTTAAGGCCCCACGAAAGACACTAAATAGATATATTACATATGTAGGTGATATGTATATATAGTGTACGGGGCTACCTCTTTTTTAATAAATCTCTCAAACTAAGCCGTATTTCGCGAATAAAAAAAACTATGAGGACAAAACAATCTCAAAAACTTTATGTGGCAGATCGAATTGACGTAAACATGATTGAAGTTGGCTGCGTTTTATTCTTGTTTGTTTTTCACACACGAAATCTGCCCCTTCACGTATTATACTGAATCCTGGCATAGGTTCGCAGTTATCGAAAGTAAAATTTCTTAAAATAATAACCCTCAAAATTAATTTTTTTGGGAGTAATCCGGGGGTAAAGAAGAATAAAAAAAGTGATTTTTCTCGAAAATAGCTCGATTTATTTTATCGAACAAAATGTTGTTTTATACAGAAATTTCTTTATTCCAGTAAAAATCTAACTCTGGAAAAAAAAGAATAAAAAATTAAACAAAAGAAAAAAGATAAAGTACGTTGCCACCTCCACGTTGATTATTCATGGTTTCGACGAAAAACAAGTTTATTACTTTTAATTTCGATGTTTTACAAATTTCTAAATTTGTATTTTTATACATTTTTCAGTATTATCTAAATTTTGTATATGCGAATATAATAGAAAAGACGTCTGTATACCTTTTCCTCTGTTATCGTCACAAACTCTCAATCAACAACATCAACCTACTACAACTACAAATCCTAAATACAAAAACCATACTTTTACAATTCCTGGACTTACTAAATCGTCTTTCTTCTACTTTCGCCCTACCTTTTCATTTACACCCAATCGATGTTCTGTTTCCCTCTCGCCCTTAAAAGCCTTAAACCTACATACCTCAAAGCTCTACACAAAAACCCTAGGTGTATAGGCGAGTAGGGAGTAGGGGGATGGGGATAGAGCATATGTAGATCTATGGTTGGAACATGTATGGTGCATGTGCCTAGAGTTTGTAGTTCAATTTTTGTAGGCTAATGGTTTGTGGGTCAAAGAACTATAGCGTAAGAGTGATAGGGCGGGTTAGGGCGAGGGGGAGAGAGCTATTATAGATATAGGGTTTGAACATGTATGGTACATGTGCCTAGAATATTTAGATCTATGCTTTCTATGCTTATGGTTTGTGGGTCCAAGAAGTATATCGTAAGAGTGATAGGACGCACCAGTGAGTTAGAAAGGTGTGAGAAGCAATAGGAAGAGGAAATTTGTGGGACAAGGGGGTTATAGGTTTGGGCTTTTTGAGTTAATGGGTCCGTGGTTATGTGATTTGTTGGTTTTTCCAGGGGTTCCAAAATTTCGAAAAAAAATTTTAATACACTTTTTGTGCGAAAATCGCCAAGTTTCTTCCTGATTCCAGACTTGGGCCAAGCTGGCGCCCCTAGCCTGGGCCTGGATTGAATTTTAAAATAGTTTGAGCTTGTGCCCGGTTATTGGAAAAGTTCCTTAAATTAACGACTGATGGCGTATTACTGCTCTCTTCTTCACTTAATAAAAATTCCAAAAATAAAAAGCACTATAAAAGTCCGCAGGCATCGAGCAATCAACAGTATCCTATACTTACGTAATAAAGGTGCAAGTAAGAATTTTTATTAGTTATAAATAATATTTTCACATTAGGATTTCACGTGACTGCTAACCTCAAGTTTAGAAACCTTTTCGTCGAATTATAAAGTGTAAATAGGTTGTTAATTTATGTGACGATGTTAAAATTTTAGATCCTATAATAAATATGACGAGCGTAAATTAAGAAATTATTGTATATAGGTTTCGCTGATGCAGATGATAAAGAAGAATCGGAACTCGGCGTGATAATGAATGAAATACCACAATTTTGAGATTTAAATAATTTTGGAGAAAATTTTTAAATTCGAACATTCGTTAACCTAAATTAAAATAAAAAATATTTTTCCTTTGTTTCGACTTTTAATTACAAAAATAAAGAATAGCAAGAAATCTGTTATAAACTAGGGCCAGCCTTGGGCCAATCCTGGGCATAGCTGGGCGATCAAGACTGGCCGTGGCCAGATTTATCGTTTCATTCGAGCTCGACCCAGGTTAGTTCAGCAGGCCAACGTCTAGATTTGCCAAGATAGGATGTGAAGTTTTTGTTTTATTCTTAAAAAATAACATTAACAGTAAAAAAATCTGCCCGGTGAATGGGCACATTCTAATAAAAACTTTTCTTATTTAATTTCTTTTCAATCTTGTTTGCGGCGTTTCAACAAATTTACTAAAAACAATATTTAATAACAAATTTTAAAAATGAAAAAAAAATAATGAAATTTAAAAAATTATATTTTTTATGGGATCGCATAAACTCCCATCTAATACAACGCCGCTGAAGGTTGGTAACACTTTCAGCATAAAACACTAACCAGCTATGACTCGGTTTGAACCCCCACACCCCAACCCCATCCCCTCATCAGTCGAATTTTCGTGGGTGATTGAGGCTAGGAATATAACTTAGAAGTTAAAAAATGGTAATGCTGATGTGTAGACCGTATGTGTAACGTTTGAATAGTGAAAATAAAATTGTAAACGAGCAAATTCAGTTTTAGAAAACCGGCAGAAGTTGCACTACAGTTTTTGATAGCAAAAGTTTTTTTTAAAGAATGAGCATTTTTTAAACGAGTCAATAACACTACGTCTGTTTTAATAGGAATGCATGTTAGTAATTGTAATAGTGTACATTTATGGAAATGATATACAATTTAAGAGACATATTCGAGTGCGAAGCGCGAGGTACGAGATGAGAATGTGTTCCTTAAAGCCGAAGGAGTTTTAACAAAAGAAAATTCACTATCAAAAAATTACTGTTGTCGATGGTTTGATCTTTAGTTTAAAAAAGTCTGTGGGAATATACAAAAAACGAGCGCTAAGCGCAAGGAAATTACATTATCCAGCGCGAAGAGCAAGGAAATTACATTATCCAGCGCGAAGCGCAAGAAACAACAGTCGCGCGTCCTAGGTGCGCTCAAAATTGCGGGCAAATTATGCTGCACACGTAGCGTGCAATGAGAATGTGCCCGCGAAGTGGGCGGATTTTTATAAAACATTTTTCTCAATCAATTTGAATTATTTTGAATGTAAATAGAATTTTTCCGAAATCTTCTAAATTTATCCTGAATTTGTTACCCTTTCAGCGCGAAAAAAGTACCATATGAGCGGGGCAAAAAGTACCTTTGGGTCCTTATATTTTATACCACAGGGACTGTGAGGCTTGTTATATAGAAATATTTCTTATTAACTTTTTGGTTTGAGACACGTGGATCTCTGATCTTTTTACAAACTTTTGATTTCTAATTTCTAAACAGCGGTATTATTACAAAATAGTAGATTGTGTATCAAGGGCGTAAAGGCGGTAATTTTTAAGAGTGTGAATTCGCCATACGAGTGAAGCTAGGGTGGCAATCACACGAGGCAAAATAGCAGTACACCCTTGATGCACACAATACTTTTTGTCCTACCCTCCTTTAAAAGAAGCATGTGAAGCATATGGACTATGTTTGGTGTTAGTGAAAATCTTAAATTATAAGTGAAAGGAAAAAATGGCGAACTTAGCAGAATGGAGACTGTGGGGTACAGCGATCTAATTTTTAAAAACGCAAATATAATTTTCTCGAACGGGCGTAAATTTTCATGTAGCGGGCGTAAAGTTTCATGTCGGCCTTGCTGCGGAAAGCGCATGTGCGAAGATCGCATGGAGTGTGAGCGGCCACATTCCGCCTGCTTCACGTGCATGAAATGGCGCGTTTTCAAGGAGGGTTGGACAAAAAAAATGTGATAACCAAAGAAATAAGAAAAATAACTGAGACTCAAAATTGTCACCTTTTTGCTAATCGCCCATATATTTTTTTAAATAAAATAGCATATTTTTCTTATTAAAAATGTTCTTTTTTACACGAAATCGGTTGAAGACTCTGGATAAATATAATTAGGAACTATTTGCTAAGCATAATACAAGGAGTTTCTAATGTAATTTCAATTGCTTCTACCACTCCGATTTCAGATCAAAAAAAATAATTATATTTTATTTTTACGTTTTAATGATTAGAAGGATGGCCACCGACCGCTCTTGCATGACGAGCCCAAATTTCCTTCGATGCTTGATAATAAAACTGTGTGTATATTTGATTGATCGCTTCATTGCTTACATCAAGGTTTTCTTGGTGGTTCAATATAGGGTTTGCTCGAAGGGTTTCTATGTGGCGTAATTTACGGATTGTTTGAAGATTTGCGATTTCAATTGCTTCCTGATTCGTAGCATATCTTAACTGTTTGGCTGCTTGTTGTATTTCTTGCGGTCTTTTATCCGTTCTTCCCTGTCTCATCATCAGATGTTGATGGTTTACTCTGTGTCTATCAGAAATTAAATCAATTTCACGAATGTGTGACAAACAACTTCCAACACCCATCCGTTCAAGTTCTTCAGGTTTCAGACTCACAAAATTTTTACTAATTGTGTCATATACAGTATTAGGTTTGCCAGAATCAGGAAATATTGATTTAATGAACCCTTCCGAATCCCATCCAAAGATTGCATGATCCCTTTTTACTAAAGTGAAAGATTCATCGAATGCAACCGTGATGCGATGAAGCATTCTGTTTAACTGCCTGTTCTCTTCATTATCTTTATATTGAAATGTTTCGATACGAGGAAGGAAAATTCCTGCAGAACCAGGGAATAATTCGCTTAAAGTCATCTGCAAACTTAATTCTGTAATAAGAAATGAGAAAAGAGTTAGTTATTGTACTTATGATATAATAAAAATGAGTATGTATTTCTTTTACTGACAAAGAGAGACTCGTACCTGCGTATCTTGCTGTTTTTTATGAAGGATGAACCGATTTTTGAAATTTTGAATGTTAGAGGAAAAATGTATAATTTCAATGAGTTATTTCTTCTCAAGTGTTTATTTTTTGAAAATCAATTTTTTAAATATTTTCGAAATATGATATTTTTTTTAAACTGAAATTTTTTATTATAAACGCAAAAGGTTATAAAGTTAATTATCAAAATTTCGTCATTTAAAAAATGCTAGTGCAAAAAGCTTTGATAATCTTAACGACAAGAAAAGATTTTCTGCTGTCGAGATCGACAATTATTTTTGCTCAGTTTTAATTTTATCTTTTCAGGAAAGGGCTGAATAATTTGTTTTTTATTTGGAGTATAAATCACATTGAAATCATTAGAAAGAATATCAAGAAAAGTCGAGTTTATTAAGTTTCAGGTCGAAAATAATTTACATTCGCCGTACGGTATAATAAAAAAAATTTCAAATTATTATTATACAATTTAAATAGAAACGTTGACTGTTTTTGCATTTATTTATTAATTACCTATTTTCATTCTCTGAAAAATAGTAGTTCTGTTTTTGTTATAAAGTCCCTTTTTTATTGTAAAGATACCATTATTTCATCCTATCTTATCATCTATATTATGTGTGCCGTGTGCCACGTTATCATAAAAATAATGGAATAATTTGAAGAATTAAATATGTGCTTACATAAGGCCATATGAAGAGCAGTTTAAACTTCAAAGTTTTTAAATTATTAAATTATTTTCAGAAAACCTTTGACTAGAAATAGAGATTAAATAATTAAATTAAAACGATTTTTCAGTATAAATAATTCGGAAGAGTATAATGCTGTAGTTGCGTTACCGAATTTTATAAATGGAAAATAGCACACTCAGAATTTCTCACCGGTTGGAAATGTAACTCACATTTCCATCACGTAAAGTTAAAAATGGTTATTATATCTTTTATTAACGAATCCAAGGATTTTGTAATGCATTTTTCATATATA
>JAAAKG020186507.1:3156-25239 GCA_010014905.2 Druon quercuslanigerum | reverse complement strand
ATGATATAGAATCTAACTTTCCCAGAAATCTTCAAAAAAAAATTTTATTTTCTTGAAAATTTTTCCAAAAGCTACATTTTGTATAAAACTTGTTAAAAACTTTTTCAGTTTAAAACTATTGTTGTGTCGTTTGAAAATCTTGCAAAATTAACAAATTTTAAAAAATCTATTACATTCTTTTTTGAAATTTTAGGAAAATATTTAAAAATTTATAAAATCTTTTACATTTTTTTCTTAAAATTAATTTGTCGTACCAAAAAACCCATTTAAATTTTCCTTTGAATATTACGAAAAAAATTTATTAGCCTTTTCAAATTTTCAATTTTTTTTAATCTCTTTAAAATTGCTGAAACTTGAAAGTACCTTTTGAAATCATTTCTAAAATTTTTTTTAATTCACTAAAAATAAAAAAAATTGGCTTACGATCTAAAAAAAATTATTTCCTTACATATTTTGAAATTACTGTCTAAGTTTTTGCTTAAAACTTTCTTTTTCAAAAAGCTAAAACGTAAAGAACTTAATTTTTGTCTTTTTTATAGAAAAAAAAAACAATTTACAATTTGAATATTCTATTTTAGAAATAATTTTTTAGAATTTAAATTACAGGCCCCAATAATTTTTTTAAGCTAAAAAAGCCTGAAAATTGCGAAAGAACAGTAAAAATTCAAAATTCGAGATTTTTAAAACTGATGAGCTGAAAATTTATTAATTAGAAACTTATCTAAAAACAAGTAAATATAAAATTAAAAGAATTAAGCATTAAAAATATTCAAATGTTAAGCTTTCTGAAATTAAAATTTTTTAAATGTAAAGTCTTTTAGTGCAAAATTTTAATTAAACAAAAAAACATTTTTTTTTTAAATTAATTCTTAATTTAAAATTTTGATGGAATAAAGAAACAGATTATTCATTGAAAAATTACTTTTTCAAAGTTGGTATCAGTGCTCCAAGTTATTAGTTTGCTCAGAATAGTAAAAGTGGGTTTTAAAGTAACGACTATTTACTTTACCCAGAAAGGCAAACTACAATATTTTTTTCAGTGTAATGGTTTTGAAAATTATTACTCACCGCAGTATTATATCACTCTAATGTCCAAGGAAATTGTATAAGGAAATTGACTCACCTGAAACATAAAATAAATTAAAGGTAATGTGAGACTTTTAAACTAAAAAATTTACATAATGGACTAATATTTGTACCATTTGGGATAAAAATTACAGTGAAAGACGTGATTAAATTTTTCATAACTTTTATGTACTCTCTTTATTTATATTTTATTTCATTTAAACTGAGTTCATTAAATTTTTATAAATATTTCTATTACAATACTGTAAAAGTTTCTTTTAAAATTAATTTTTCAAAATAAAAAATTAGTAGAAATTTTCTTATGACTCTTAGGTAAAATTTTTTATTTTCTTACAACTTTTGAAAATTCTTAAAACACTTCTAAAAAAATCAAAATTGTGATTAAAATTTGGTGAAACCTTATCAACTTCTAATTATTTCTGAATCTTTTGAAAATTTGTTAACAATTTTCATCAATTTTTATAATATTGCAAAATGAAAGATTTTCATTTTAAATATTTTCCATTATTATTCAAAATTTTAAATGGTCAATTCAAATTTCTTGAAATATTTTTGGATTATTTCTTGAAATTCATTTTTCAAAATAAAAAATCATTCAAAATCTTCAAAAATACAATTTTTCTTAGAAATTTTTTTAAATCTTAAAATTTTTTAATTATTTATAAATCTGTTGAAAATTTCAAAATCTTCTTAATATCTTCAAAAATTATTAGCAATTTTTATAACAATAAAAAAAATCTAGTTTTTTAAAAAAATTGGCTTAAAATCTTTTGAGCTCTTTTTTTCACAATGTTAGAAATCTTTTAAAATGTTTTTAAACATTATACGAAAATTAATTTTTTTAAATCTAAGAAGCATTTAAATTTTTTCTAAGAATGTAAAGAAATTCTTTTCAAATAAATATCTAGAAAATAAAAAATATAAAAAAATCTTAATATAAAAAAAAAATAAATATACAAATCTAAAATCTAAATATCTGATTTATCTAATATCTATAAATATTTTTGAATAAATATCTAAATATCTTTTAAACTTACTCGATTTTTAAAAATTTCCTAATATTTCAAAATTAAACAATTCTGATTTAAAATTATCTAAGTACTTTGGCCAGATATTAGAAAATTTTTAAAAATCTTTTTCAATTTTCTCTTAAAAATTCACTTTTTAAAAATAACAAAATTATTCGAAATTTTCTTATGACTCTTAGGTAAAATTTTTTATTTTCTTACAACTTTTGAAAATTCCTAAAACACTTTTTAAAAAAATCCAAATTCTGATTAAAATTTGGTGAAGCCTTATTAATTTTTAATTATTTCTGAATCTTTTGAAAATTTTTTAACCTTCCTAATATTTTTTTTTAATGGTTCAGATTTTTCAAAATATTAAAGATTTTTGAATCGTTTGAAAACTTATACATATCTCTTAAACTTCATCCAATTTTAAACAATTTTTCTAAAATTGCAAAATGAATGATTTTAATTTTAAATATTTTCCATTATTGTTAAAAATTTAAAATAATCTATTAAAATTTTTTTAAATACTTTTGGATTATTTTTATTTTTATCTACATACTTTTGTGAGATATTAGAAAATTTTTAATAATGATTTTCAATTTTCTCTTAAAGTTCATTTTTGAAAAATAAAAAAAATATTTGAAATTTTTCCAGATATCTTAAGCAAATTTATAATTCTCCTAAAAGTATTTAAAATTCTGTAAAGGCTTCCCAACTCTTTCTTAAACCTGTTGGATTTTTTTAAATTGTCTAATAATGCGAAATAAAAAATTTTGCTTTAAAATCATCTACGAGCTCTATTCAAATTTTAGGAAATAATTGGAAATTTTTTCGAATCTTTTTCAATTTTCTCTTGAAATTCATTTTTTTTAAATCATCTGAAATTTTTCCAAGAATTTTAAAAAATTTTCTTTTTTCTCTTAAAACCTTTCAAAACTAGAAAAAGTTTTTTTTAATCTTCTCAACATTGCACTTAATTTTTAATCTATTATGGGGTTTTTATTTATTTGTGAATCTAAATTCCAGTCTATATTTTTCAATCCCCTCTTCTCTATCTCATCTTATACTTTATCTATCAACGTCAATCTTTAACTACCTCTCTTTTATCTTAACCTATCCTTCATCTATCCACGTCAATAATTTTATATCTCTCTATAAATCTCAATTCCCTTCTATCTTTTTTAATCCATTCTTCTCTATCTCATCGTATACCACATCTATCAACGTCTATCTTTTTTTATCTTTTTTTTTATATAAATTAATGTCTATCTTTTTTAATACCTTCTATCTTATCCCATCCTATCCAATTCTTGATCACTGTCTGATATCTCCATAAAAAAATTACCTCTTTGTGAATCTAGATTTCCGTGTATCCTTTTCAATTCCATCTTTTCCATCTTATCTTATTCTTTGTCTATCCACGTAAATCTTCTATCTCTTAATTAATCTAATTTTTTTCAATACCCCCTTCTCCACCACACCCTATCCCTTATGTATCCAGTTCATTATTTTTCTATCTCTCTGTAAATATAAATTCCAGCCTGTTCTTTTCAATCTCATTTCTTTAATCTTATGCTATCCTTTATTTATTCAAGTCAATATTTTCATATTTTTCTGTCAATCTCAATTTCTGTCCATCTTTATCAATCTTATCTTCTTTTTTTCATCCTATACAACCTCTATCGAATTCTATCTCTTTCTATACCTTTGTCAGTATAAATTCACGCTTATCTTTTTCAATTCCTTCTTTTCTGTCTTATCCTATCCTTCATCTATCCACGTCAATAATTTTATATCTCAATTCCCTTCTATCTTTTTAAATCCCTTCTTGTCTATCTCATCGTATACCACATCTATCAACGTCTATCTTTTTGTATCTTTTTGTTTATCTTAATTCATGTCCATCTTTTTAATACCTTTTATCTTATCCCATCCTATCCAATTCTTTATCATCGTCTAATACATCCATCTCCGACTATATTAAAAAAAAATTTCTACCCATGTTAATCGTTTACTATCTCTTTGCGAATCTAAATTTTTCGTGTATCCTTTTCAATTCCATTTCCATCTTATCTTATTCTTTGTCTATCCACATAAATCTTCTATCTCCCAATTGATATAAATCTTTTTCAATACCCCCTTCTCTAACACATTCTATCCCTTATATATCCACGTCAATATTTTTCTATCTCTCTGTAAATATGAATTCCCGCCTGTCCTTTTGAATCTTATTTCTTCTATACGCTATCCTTTATTTATTCAGGTCAATATTTTAATGTTTTTTTGTCACTCTCAATTCCCGTCTATCTTTATCAATCTTATCTTCTTTATTCCGTCATATACAACCTCTATCGACTTCTTTCTCTTTTTATACCTTTGTCAATATAAATTCACGCTTATCTTTTTCAATTTCCTCTTTTCTATCTTATCCTATCCTTTATCTATCCACGCCAATTCTTTTATATCTCTGTTAATCTGAATTCCTTTCTATTCTTTTCAATTTTATTTTCTCTATTCCATCCTATACTATCTAAACCAACTTATATCTTTTTTTATATATTTGTCAACATAAATTCACGTTTATCTTTTATAGTTTTCTCTGCTCTATCTCATATTATCCTTTATCTAGCTACCAAAATTTTCAATTCCCTTTCGATCTAAATTTCCGTCTATCTTTTTAAATCCCCTATTTTCTTTCTCATCCTACTATTTATCTCTCCACGTGAATATTTTTCAATCTCTCTGTCCTATCATCCTATCCTTTGTCAATCCACGTCAATTTTTTTCTATTCTTTTCCTTATTTAAATTCACATCTATCTTTTTCAATCACCTCTTCCCGATCTCATCGTAGCATATATCTATCAACAGCTATTTTTGGACATCTAATTTTCAATCTAAATACACGTGTATCTTTTTGAATACCTTCTTTTTATCTGGTCCTGTTGTCCTTTATTTATAAGCGTCAATATTTTTCTATTCCTCCGTCCTTCGGAATTCCAGTCTATCTTTTTTAATCTCCTCTTTCCTATCTTATCCTATACTACATCTATCAAAGTCAATCTTCTTCTACCTCTTCGTCAATATAAATACGCGTCTATCTTTTTCAATCGTCTCTTCTCTATCCAATCCTATTCTTCATCTATCCAAATTAACCTAAAAGCCAAGCTCGATACATTTGCCGATTAAGGTATAAAAATAAAATGTAATTTTTCTCTTTCTGGTACCTTGTCAACGCTAAATTAATTTTTAAAATAAATTTCCTAAATTTTGGGCAAGTCCCGAATGTTGGGAAATAGTAAAAGATAAGAGTACTTAATCTCGCGAGGTATACAAAGTGATTGAAAAAGATTCAGAGATAGAATCTAGTAAAGAAAAAGAAAACTATCTATATCTTTCTCTATCCTCCAATTTCTATTCTTTTAAATCTTTCTACTTCAAAGAGGGAGGTGTGGAATAATTGCTTACGTATTAGTAAACGAGCTCGCAGGTGAAGGCAATATTGAAAGTCGGTTCCGTTTTGTTCACCACGAATTTGTACCGTGTGAACCGGTGAGTCTCAGCTCGAATCAAGCATATCGTCGTAACTTTTAATGGGTCTCAATAATTCGCTTCATATTCGGTTTCCACGTGCAAGAACTACAGAAAAAGAGAAAAAGAGAAAGACACAAAGCTAGAGAGAGAGAGAGAGAGAGAGAGAGAGAGAGAGAAAACGAGAAAGAGAATTGCACAGGAGTCTCAAATCGAGTCTGAACAAGAAAAACCAGCAGGTTCTGTGGATTGAAAAACGGCCTTTGTAGAAATCGTCGTAAATTTGAAATGTCCCAAGAACAGAGAATTTCTAATATGCATACCTTCTGGGTGGAACCTAACATTTCCTCTGTCAAGTCTGTCTTTATTTCTTCCCATAAAAAATCGAGCGCCATGAATATCAAAGCTGCGGGTGTGGTATTACAAGAAATACAGCGAATTTAATCATTTTCATTTTTTCGATTTCTTATCTCGATTGGCCAGAAATTGTAGATTAGAAACAGCCATTAGCAAATGAGATGTTATCGAAATGAATAGGTAGACATTCGAACTTTGTTGGAGAATTGCATAATTGTTGCCCATGCTATTGGGGGCTTGCATGATTTTAAATTTGTTTGAAACAATTTGTTCAACATTTTTGGGTTTTTTAATCAAATTATGATCCTGATTAGACAGAAATTTTGAATTTAGGAAAAAAAGTTTTAGTTGTGAACAAAAAAACAAAATCATAATGTAGCGAAACAAAATTGAAACAAAGTTGCTTTGTCTTAAGCAATACGAATATTGAAAGCATTTCAAAATTTTTTTTCTTCAATTTTAACATTGATCAAGAAAGTGAACATTACTGAAATTCAAAATCAGTTTCTAAAAAAAGACCTGAAACAAAATTGAAACCCTTCTTTTTTCAATGAGGAAATTTAGGCATTAGCAAATGAGGTGTTATCGGAATGAATAGTTCCGGATTCGAACACTTTTTCAACATTTTTTTTATTGATAAAGAAAAAATGGAAGCTAATTTGTTGAAAAACTTTTTTTAAACTAATAATGATACAAATGATAAGGATACCTAAACTTTATTAATCTCAAACCTGCTAGTTTGGTGCAAGAGTATGTTAGCTGTGCCGAAACACATCAAATCAAATAATTTCCAATTTTTTGATTTTTCATCTAAATCAGCCAAAAATGTAACATCAAACATAAAAAAAATTTTATTTTGTAAAAAGAAGCGGTGCCAAAATGTAGTTAAAACAAATTTAATCAGACTTGGTTCATCTTCAGCAATACGAATATTGAACGAAATTCAACTGTTTATAAGTTTTGACCATTGATGAAGAAAGTGAACATTACTAAAGTTGTTGTTCAAAAGTTTTGTTTCGTTAAAGAAAAAAAAAGGCTCATTTGTTTTGAAATGCTTTTCAACTAAAAATGATCAAGCGATTTCGATTTTTTGTATTTCTTATCTCCATTAGCCACAAATTTTCTAAAGAAAATAAAAAAAAAATCATTTGGAACAAAGAACCAAACCAAATACAAACCAAATACTTGGTATTAACATTAATTTTATGAATCTCAAAGCCAAAAAACATTGAACCAAATTTTTTCGATTTCTTATCTCGATTAGCCAGAAATTGTAGATTGGAAACAGGCATTAGGAAATTAGATATTATCGAAATAAATAGTTTAAGCTTCGAACTTTGTTGCAAGATTGCATAATTCTAACCCATGTGCTGCAGTTTTCTTTATGTAGTACTTTATGATTTCTTGGGCCGATTTCTCTTGGAGAAAATTCAGCTAGAGTTCGCCATGCAGTAGTTGGGAAACAGGGGAGAAAATATTTCCATAGCACTGTTTCCAACTTTCTGAGCAATTGTTGGGAAAGAGAAAATTATGGGTTTATGATAAAAAATTTAATTAATTTTAGTAGCAACAATCCTTTCCTTAATTTCTCAATTTATGTTTCTTAAGATGATACATATATAAAGTTCTCGTTTTTTCTTGTTTTTTATTATTTCACAAAATACCTGAAAGCTTCCAAAAACTTTTTGAAATCCAAAATCTTAGGAAAATGATAGTTATACAACCTTAAAAAGAAATAAACGTAACAAAATTAATTGTTATACGCCATTTTTATTTCGTATTAAAAATTATTTTCCAGATCAAATAAATAATCTAAACTGACGATTTGTTGCGATTGATGATGCTAATTTCTATCAATATTATGACGTATATAATCGAACTTAAATTTATTTCCCAGTTAGGTAACTACTTTCTAATCTAAATCTGACTAAATGTTTGACATTTGGACGTTCGCATCTTCAAGTCACAGACGAAGGATCCACTCATAACGGACCGGTTTTCGATCCGTTAGAAACATTTCTCAATGAATAATCCGTATCTCTTGCAATTATATTACGGTTCCTGTTCCAAAACTATCTCCTCACGATCGGTGTTTCTTTCGGAAGAAGCTAAGTGTCAAAAAAACCGATTATCATTTGCAAGTATAATTTGATGAATGCAAATTTAATTCAGGAAGCTATTCCCATTAATCAGGTGTGCATCATTAAGTTAACTCTTTCAGGAAAAGGAATAAATTATTTTTTGAATCAGAAAAAAATTGTTTTGTTGATATTTGTGCAAGGGCATTTTTTTCCAGATTGCACAACATGTTTAATGAAAAAAGAAAATGAAAGGAAAATAAACCAAATGAGTTTTCTGTTCCACAAAATATTTGATGAGAACATTCCTTGTGAATTTCAACAAAACTAAATCGAAAAAAGTTATTGGGTTAAAGAAAAAGCTTTAGTTGTATAAATATCAACCAAGAGATTTGTTGATTTGACTAATACAAAATGGAAAATTAATTAGAATAAGCTGATGGTACTATAGACCAGGTAAAAAATTATTTTGAAGATGATGGAACTTGTTGGTATACTGGTCAATTTTTTTATTTCCTATCATTTCAAAGAAACCATTTGTATAGTTGCTTTGTTCCGTTGTTGTATCTTCTGACAACTACGTTTTATGATTAGCCGATTGTAATTGATTTTGACAAGGAAAACATTAATGTGAAGATGTTGAAATTTATTCGCATACTGATCCACTTTTGATTTCCAATCCTTTGAAAGAACTCATTTGTAGATTTGGTTTGTTACATTGTTCTATCTTCTTCCAAACATGTTGTATAATTAGCTTATTGTAGTTGATGTTCATCAGGAAATAAAGTAATAAAAAGTTGTTGGATATTGTCATCTGTGTATTTTCAATCCTCTGAAAGAAAATATCTGAATAGTTGATTTGTTCTATTGTTGTATCTTCTTCTTGCATCATTAGCTGATGCTATGATGTTGACCATGTGAGAATTTAGTTAGAAGATCTTGGATATTGTTTATATACTGGTTCACTTTATATTTCAAATCATCTGAAAGAACCCATCTATATAGTTGGTTTGCTCCATTCTTGTATCTTTTTCCAACCGTGTTGTATGATTATCTGATTGTAATAGATGCTAACCAGGAAAAAATTGATTAGAAGATTTTGGGTTTTGTTGGTATACTGATCCATTTTTTGTTTCCAATCTTCTGAAAGAAAAGGTCTGTATAGTTGACTTATTATATGTTTGAATCTTTTTCTTGTGATATTGGCTGATGCTATAATGTTAATAATGTTCCCCTTGTAAGAAATTATTTAGAAGATGTTTGATTTTCCATTGTTGTATCTTCTTTCAAACGTGTTGTATTATTACCTGATGTTGATTGATGTTGACCACGTTTTTTATTATTTAGTTAAATTAAATAATTTAGTTTCACAAATACTAACAAAGAGTTTACCTAATTCAATCACAACCAAATAAAAATAAACAACAAGATGTTGCTGTTTTGGTTCTACCCAGAAAACAGTTTGTTGACTCTGTTTTGGTTTTCTGGTTTTTCATTGAAAAAAACAAACTCAAATAAACATAACAAAACGAAGATTTTCTTGGTATTTATTGGTTGCAAAAACTATTTCTTGTTTTTTTTCGTTGATTTTTATTTGATCAGGATGTAGCTAAATTTTGTTAGTGATCAAAAAACTTTTGTGTAATCAATTAGGTAATTTATTTATTTTACTAAAATAAAATTAAAATAAAAAAAATCTAGTTGAAGTCAAAAAAAAAATCGTTGAGCAAATAGGAACAGCAGGATATATTAAGTTGGGTTTGCAGATTTTAATTTGTTCTCGTTTTTTCGCTTGAATTTGAATTGAATTAATAGAACCCAATAAGAAAATCAAACTATTTTTTGGTAAAAGTTAATTTTTTGCAGAAACGTCTACTATTATATTCTTAGTTCGGAATTCAGAAAAAAAATATTTTTTTTAAAATGGAAGTACTTTGTTATCATATTTTTGGTGGTTAATTTATCTTTTTTAATTCAGGACACAACTATTTAGTAGAAAATTAATATATTTTGTTATAAAATTCATAATTCTTGTAGAAAATTAAACTTGTTTTTTTTTAAATAAACTTTTTGGTTTGAAATATACTTATTTTTCGAGATTCATCATTTAAGTTGAAAACTCTTTTCTTTGGTTCAAAATGTAACTATTTTGACAAAAATCGTTTTTTTTTTTAATTTTACAATCAGAAATAATATTCTTCACTAAAAATGTAACTATTTTAGTTTTGATTAAAAATTGATATTTTAAATTGAAAATTGACCAGTTTTGGTTAAGGATTTAGCTGTTTTATTGAAAATTCGATTTGTTTAATTTAATTCAACTGTTTTCAAATAAATATTAAAAATAATTAAAATTTTTTTTCTATTTGTTCGTTAATTAAGTTATTTGGCTGCAGACTGATTTTTATTATTGAAAATTCATCTTTCTGGCTTGAAAGTTGAACAATTTTGTAAAAAATAAAACTATTTGGTTGAAAATGAATATTTTTGTTGATAATTTTTATTTTCAGTGGAGACTTTTTCATTCATGGGTTGAAAATTCAACTATTTTTTAGAAAATATAATCGTCTTTTTAGTTGAAATCAATTGGTTAAAAATTTTTTGTTGGAAAATAAGATTTTTAATCGGAAAATTTATTGAAAAATTCCAATTTTGATTTAAAATTTACTCTTGTTAGTAAAAATTGATCTCTTTGGTTAAAAATTTATTTTTCTTAATTAAATTTTTGACGTTCTTGTTGGAAATTTTTCTTTTCGGGTTTAGGGGTCAACTATTTTATGAAAATCAGAAATTTTCAGTTTAAAAACTTAGCTATTTTGTTAAAAAAAAATTCGTTTATTTGAGAAGAACTTAAATTTCATTTACTGAAAATTTAATATTGTTTATTGAAAATTCATTTATTTGCTTGAGGATTCAGATATTAATGTTTTGAATTTTTTTGGGTGAAAAACTAGATTTTTAACTGCAAATTGAATTGTTTTATGATTAATTTAAAACTTCTCCTTTTTTACTCAAAAACTAAATTATTTGTTAAAAAATAAATTTATTTTGTAAAAACATTTTTTTTGTATAGTAATAATCTTCTTATTTCAAATTAATCTCTGTAGGTAAAAAATTCAGCTATTTGGTCAAAAATTCAACTTTTCGTAACGTTCCATAACCTTAGTGGACCCCCCCCCCCCCGCCAAGTAATTAGGTAGACGCACTCAAATATAAAAAAAAGGCTTCGCCAACAGATCCAAAAAACAATTTTCTCACAAGAATAGATACTAAATAAAATCGGAAGAAATAAAAAAAAAGTAGTTAACCGACATAAAGGCCAATGAAATTAGCAAAGTAGGTTCTCATAGCTACGCATTAAATTATGCATAATTGCGTCTCTAATTATACAACAGGACTTAGTATTGCGTCAGGAAGCCAAACAAGACAGTGCAGAAACACGTAGCATGTGAATTGGAATGTAAATAGCATTAAATTAAATGTGAGCACTGTTCTTGCGCAGAGGATTCCAATAGTGGGCGTTCAAGACGTAGTACAAGGCATCGCCCGCACATACGGAGTCCAGGGCTTCGCCCGCAAACACGGTGCCCAGGGCTTCGCCAACAAATACTCTACTAGAAATTTCAAGCAATGCGCGGGCACGTTCAGTCAGTCGTTAACCCACTGAACTCAGAAAGATACGTGCGAAAAGGAAAGACAATGAAATCTGCTTTCAACTAACAATTCGACTTTGTATGCTCGCAAATCCTCGTTTATATGCAAGATAATAATCATACTCCTACGAAAGAGTGAATCATGTTGGTGCGCACTTGTATAATACGATTATTTTGCTAACGGATACCATTTATGAATACAAAATCTTGTTTACCCCACCCCTCACCCCTATATTTTTGGATAAAAGTATCTCAATGCGTTTCAGGGGATTCCTAAAGATTTAAAAGAATTTTGAGAAATTTTAGAGACTTGATCGGATTTCAAGGAATTAATGCCATGTGCTAGGACGAGCACATGGCATTTTTTAAGATTTGGTAAAACGTTGACTCTTGAGCGAAATTTACGATAATTTTTGAATCTAGATATTGAAGGGAAAGAATTCCAAGGAATTCTACGCATTAAATTTTTTTAAAAAGAATTTCCCCAAATTTCCAGGAATTTTAGAAGATTTTAAAGTATTTCAATAAGTTTCTAACAATTCCTAAAGATTTTAAAAAATTGTGAGAAATTTTAGATATTTGAAAGGAATTCAAGAAATTAACTAAGGATTTCGAAGGATTTATAAAATTTTTTATAAATTTAATATGACTCCAAGCGATTTTAAACGATCTGAAAAGATTCCAAAAGATTTTAAAGAATTTATGCCATGTGCTAGAGGCAGCACATGGCATTTTTTTAAATTTGGTAAAACGTTGACACTTGAGCCAAATTCACGATAAATTTTGAATCTCGATATTGAAGGGAAAGAATTTCAAGGAATTCTAGGTAATTAAAAATTTGTTCAATATTTTTAAGAACTTTTAAGACTTAAATTTATAGATTTATAAGGATATTGAACAATGTTCAATATTTCAAAGGAATTAAATTATTACTTAATGATTTGAAAGGATTTATAAAGATTAAAAAGGATTTGAAAGGATCTGAAAAGATTCCAAAAGATTTCAAGGAATTTATGCCATGTGCTAGAGCCAGCACATGGCATTTTGAAAATTTGGTAAAACGTTGAATCTTGAGCCAAATTCACGATAAACTTTGAACCTAGATAATTCAAAGGAAAAAAATCCAAAAAATTCAAAATATTTCAAAATTTGTTCAATATTTTAAAAAAGTGTTGAGAAAGTTTAAGATTTATAAGGACATTGAACAATTTTAGATATTGAAAATAAAATAAATTTTTACCTAAGGATTTGAAAGGATTTATAAAGATTAAAAAGGATTTGGAAGGATCTGAAAAGATTCCAAAAGATTTCAAGGAATTTATGCCATGTGCTAGAGCCAGCACATGCCATTTTGTAAAATTTGGTAAAACTCTGACTCTTGAGCCAAATTTACGATAAATTTCGAATCTAGATATTGAAGGGAAAACATTACAAAGAATTCTACGCATTTCAATTTTTTTCAGGAATTTCCACAAATTTCAAGGAATCTTAGAGATTTTAAAGAACTTCAATAAGTTTCTGAGGTTTACTAAAGATTTGAAAGAATTTTGAGAAATTTTAGATATTTCAAAGGATTTCAAGAAATACCCAAGGATTTCAAAGGATTTATAAAGATTTTTAAAAATTTAGTAGGGTTTGCAAGCGATTTTAAAAGATCTGAAAAGATTCCAAAGGATTTCAAGGAATTTATGCCATGTGCTAGAGCCAGTACATGGCATTTTAAAAATTTGGTAAAACGTTGACTTTTAGGCTAAATTCACAATTATTTTTTAATCTAGATATTAAAGGGAAAGCTTCCGCAAAATTGTACGCATTTCCATTTTTTTTTAGGAATTTCCAGAAATTTTAAAGAATCTTAGAAGATTTTAAAGTATTTCAATAAGTTTCTGAGAATTCCTAAAGATTTAAAAGAATTTTGAGAAATTTTAGATATTTGAAAGGAATTCATGAAATTACCTGAGGATTTGGAAGGATTTATAAAGATTTAAAAAAATTTAATATGACTCCAAGCGATTTTAAACGATCTGAAAAGATTTTAAAGGATTTTAAGGAATATATGCCATGTGCTAGAGCCAGCACATGGCATTTTGAAAATTTGGTAAAACGTTGACTTTTGAGCCAAATTCACGATAATTTTTGAATCTAGATATTGAAGGGAAAGAATTCCAAGGAATTCTACGCATTTCAAATTTTTAAAAAGAATTTCCACAAATTTTATAGAATCTTAGAAGATTTTAAAGCATTTCAATTAGTTTCTGAGGATTACTAAAGATTTTAAAAACTTTTGAGCAATTTTAGATATTTGAAAGGATTTCAAGAAATACCCAAGGATTTGGGAGGATTTATAAAAATTTAAAAGGATTTAATACGACTTGCAAGCTATTTTAAAAGATCTGAAAAGATTCCATAGGATTTCAAGGAGCTTATGCCATGTGCTAGAGCCAGCACATGGCATTTTAAAAATTTGGTAAAACGTTGACTTTCAGGCCAAATTTACGATTAATTTTGAATCTAGATATTGATGGAAAAGAATTCCAAGGAATTCTACACATTTCAAATTTTTTTAAAGAATTTTCACACATTTCAAGAAATCTTAGAAGATTTTAAACTATTTTAATAAGGTTCTTAGGATTACCAAAGATTTAAAAGAATTATGAGCAATTTTAAATATTTGAAAGGAATTAAATTGTTACCTAAGGATTTGAAAGGTTTTGCAAAGACTAAAAAGGATTTGAAAGGATTTTAATAGATTCGAAAGGATTCTAAGGAATTTAGGCCATGTGCTAGAGCCAGCACATGGCATTTTGTAAGATTTGGTGAAACGTTGACTCTTGAGCCAAATTCACGATAAACTTTAAATCTAGATATTCAAATGAAAAAAATCCAAAAAATTAAAAGTATTTAAATTTGTTTTCAATATTTTAAAGAAATGTTGAGAAATTTTAAGATTCATAAAGATATTGAACAATTTTGGATATTTCAAAGGAATTAAATTATTACCTAAGAATTTGGAAGAATTAGTAAAGATTAAAAAGGATTTGAAAGGATTTGCAAAGATGCCAGAAGATTTCAAGAAATTTATGCCATGTGCTACAGCAAGCACATGGCATTTTGTAAAATTTGGTAAAACGTTGACTCTTAAGCCAAATTCACGATTAATTTCAAATCTAGATATTAAAGGGAAAGGATTTCCACAATATTCTACGCATTTTAAATTTTTGTTAGGAATTTCCAGAAATTTCAAAGAATTTTAGAAGTTTTTAAAGTATTTCAATGAGTTTCTAAATATTACTAAAGATTTAAAAGAATTTTGAGCAATTTTAGATATTTGAAAGGATTTCAAGAAAATCCTAAGGATTTGGAAGCATTTATGAAGATTTAAAAAAAAAATTAATCTGACTCCAAGCAATTTTAAACGATCTGAAAAGATTCCAAAAGATTTTAAGGAATTTATGCCATGTGCTAGAGCTAGCACATGCCATTTTGTAAAATTTGGTAAAACTCTGACTCTTGAGCCAAATTTACGATAAATTTCGAATCTAGATATTGAAGGGAAAACATTACAAAGAATTCTACGCATTTCAATTTTTTTCAGGAATTTCCACAAATTTCAAGGAATCTTAGAGATTTTAAAGAACTTCAATAAGTTTCTGAGGTTTACTAAAGATTTGAAAGAATTTTGAGAAATTTTAGATATTTCAAAGGATTTCAAGAAATACCCAAGGATTTCAAAGGATTTATAAAGATTTTTAAAAATTTAGTAGGGTTTGCAAGCGATTTTAAAAGATCTGAAAAGATTCCAAAGGATTTCAAGGAATTTATGCCATGTGCTAGAGCCAGTACATGGCATTTTAAAAATTTGGTAAAACGTTGACTTTTAGGCTAAATTCACAATTATTTTTTAATCTAGATATTAAAGGGAAAGCTTCCGCAAAATTGTACGCATTTCCATTTTTTTTTAGGAATTTCCAGAAATTTTAAAGAATCTTAGAAGATTTTAAAGTATTTCAATAAGTTTCTGAGAATTCCTAAAGATTTAAAAGAATTTTGAGAAATTTTAGATATTTGAAAGGAATTCATGAAATTACCTGAGGATTTGGAAGGATTTATAAAGATTTAAAAAAATTTAATATGACTCCAAGCGATTTTAAACGATCTGAAAAGATTTTAAAGGATTTTAAGGAATATATGCCATGTGCTAGAGCCAGCACATGGCATTTTGAAAATTTGGTAAAACGTTGACTTTTGAGCCAAATTCACGATAATTTTTGAATCTAGATATTGAAGGGAAAGAATTCCAAGGAATTCTACGCATTTCAAATTTTTAAAAAGAATTTCCACAAATTTTATAGAATCTTAGAAGATTTTAAAGCATTTCAATTAGTTTCTGAGGATTACTAAAGATTTTAAAAACTTTTGAGCAATTTTAGATATTTGAAAGGATTTCAAGAAATACCCAAGGATTTGGGAGGATTTATAAAAATTTAAAAGGATTTAATACGACTTGCAAGCTATTTTAAAAGATCTGAAAAGATTCCATAGGATTTCAAGGAGCTTATGCCATGTGCTAGAGCCAGCACATGGCATTTTAAAAATTTGGTAAAACGTTGACTTTCAGGCCAAATTTACGATTAATTTTGAATCTAGATATTGATGGAAAAGAATTCCAAGGAATTCTACACATTTCAAATTTTTTTAAAGAATTTTCACACATTTCAAGAAATCTTAGAAGATTTTAAACTATTTTAATAAGGTTCTTAGGATTACCAAAGATTTAAAAGAATTATGAGCAATTTTAAATATTTGAAAGGAATTAAATTGTTACCTAAGGATTTGAAAGGTTTTGCAAAGACTAAAAAGGATTTGAAAGGATTTTAATAGATTCGAAAGGATTCTAAGGAATTTAGGCCATGTGCTAGAGCCAGCACATGGCATTTTGTAAGATTTGGTGAAACGTTGACTCTTGAGCCAAATTCACGATAAACTTTAAATCTAGATATTCAAATGAAAAAAATCCAAAAAATTAAAAGTATTTAAATTTGTTTTCAATATTTTAAAGAAATGTTGAGAAATTTTAAGATTCATAAAGATATTGAACAATTTTGGATATTTCAAAGGAATTAAATTATTACCTAAGAATTTGGAAGAATTAGTAAAGATTAAAAAGGATTTGAAAGGATTTGCAAAGATGCCAGAAGATTTCAAGAAATTTATGCCATGTGCTACAGCAAGCACATGGCATTTTGTAAAATTTGGTAAAACGTTGACTCTTAAGCCAAATTCACGATTAATTTCAAATCTAGATATTAAAGGGAAAGGATTTCCACAATATTCTACGCATTTTAAATTTTTGTTAGGAATTTCCAGAAATTTCAAAGAATTTTAGAAGTTTTTAAAGTATTTCAATGAGTTTCTAAATATTACTAAAGATTTAAAAGAATTTTGAGCAATTTTAGATATTTGAAAGGATTTCAAGAAAATCCTAAGGATTTGGAAGCATTTATGAAGATTTAAAAAAAAAATTAATCTGACTCCAAGCAATTTTAAACGATCTGAAAAGATTCCAAAAGATTTTAAGGAATTTATGCCATGTGCTAGAGCTAGCACATGGCATTTTGTAAGATTTGGCAAAACGTTGACTCTTGAGCCAAATTGACGATAAACTTTGAATCCAGATATAAAAAGGAAAAAAAATCCAAAAAATTCAATGTATTTAAAAATTTGTTCAATAGTTTAAAGAAATGTTGAGAAATTTTAAGATTTATAAGGATATTGAACAATTTTAGAAATTTCAAAGGAATTATATTATTACCGAAGGATTTGAAAGGATTTATAAAGACTCAAAAGGATTTGAAAGGATCTGAAATGAAAAGCCATCTGCTAGAAGCAGCACATGGCATTTTGTAAAATTTTGTTTGAATTTTTTGCGAGATTTGAATAAATTCTAAGGACTTTAATTGTTCTAAATATACATATTTGAAATTAAAAAAATTGATCGGTTCAGTTTAAATTTTCACTATTTTTATTAAAAATTAATTTTATTTGGTTGAAAATTTATATTTTTTAGTGAGAAATTAAAAAATGTCGTTAAAAAACTTATTTCTTGGACTGAAAGTTTAACTATTACCTTAGAAATTCAATTTCAATAATTATAGAAAATTATAATAATTATAAAAATAAAAATAATTATAATAATAACATAAATTTAATTCAAAAATTACATTTTTGGTTACAAAATGAACCAGTTTATTGAAAATTTTTATATTTTGTTAAAAAATTATTTTATTTCATTGCAAATAAATTTTTACATGGAAAATTTAACTACTTTATTTTAAATTGAATATTTATTCTTTTTAGTCGAATAAATTAACTATTTGATTAAGTTATTTCTTTGTTTAAAAATTTAAATATTGGGTTGGAAATTAATGTTTTTGTTGTAAAATTATATATTTATAAACTGTATGTTTATATGTGCTATTTTGGGTTGAAAATGTATGTATTTTCTTGAAAATTTATCTTATTTAGATAAAAACTTAACTTTTTTGTAGAAAATTCCTTCTTTTCAGTTCAAAATTCAACAATTTTGTTAAAAAATAACTTTTTTTATTAAAAATGTATAGTTTTTGGTTCAAAGTTTAAGTTTTTGGTAGACATTTCTTTTTCTTGCCTAAAAAATTCCAAATTTAGATAAAATTTTTATTTCTTATTGGCTTCATAAATTTAAAAATATTTCTTTTTAGAAAATTCAAATCTTTTGATGAAAATTTCTCTTTTTGGATTAAAGCGAAAATTAAAATCTTTTCTTGTCAAAATATAAACTATTAGATTTTTCGTTGAAATTTCTTATTATTTTTGTTGAAGATTCATCTCCGGTTAAGAAATGTAATTGTTTTGATAAAAACTAATTTTTTTATGAAAACTAATTGCTTTAACAAAAAATTAAATTATTCCGCTTCTGTTTCAATATGCATCATTTTGAGTTGAAAAATCAAAAATTTGGTTAAAAATTCATCTCTTCCTTCGTAAAATAATATTCTTCGTCGAAACATTACGTATTTTGTTAAAAATTAATCTTTTTTGTTAAAAATTCAATAAATTTAACCCTTTGACTGTCAAGCCCTAATCTCGTTTAATAACAAAAGTTTGAAAAAATTCAAAAACAATGTTTTCAGGTCGATTTTTGCAAGAAAAATTTTGTTTTAATTTTTGATTTTTTTCTCGATGTCTATTGAGTTCACGATAACTCAAAAACACCTTACAAGATGCATGATGGTTGCATTTATTTTGCGGAATTCTAAAATCTCCTTACCTGAAAATGAGGTAAATCGAAAATAGTGAATGTTGCTCAACATTGGCCGGATAAAAAACTGTTCAGTGAAAAGTCAGAGAATTTTTTTAATTCAGATTTTGTAGAAACCCTGAATTTAATTTTAGGGATAGAAAATAAATTTATCAACCCCTTTTAAAGAATTTAAATAATTCGATGTTGAATGAGCAGCTACTTGTTTTAGCAGGACTCTAATGGTTCTTGTGAGACCCTTAATTTTTCTCCCAGGGGTCCGTTATTGGTGGGAAATATTTTTAAGGGATGGAATTTTTTGAAAGGTGAAAATGTAACAGCTCCTGAGAAACCATGTATCACGACTAGGAAACTCGTGGCTGAAAATGCACGACGACGGTTCGACAGCCTCGCCTTTTCGTATTATTTATCTCCGGCCACTTTATTAACGTCCTTCCTTCGCCGCTTATTAAATAAAGCAATTCCACGCGAGGCTGACCTTCGAACCCTGATCACGAGATCCAGCTAAAGATATCAGTTTCGTTTTCATCGAAAAACAAGTTCCTTCACGTGTCCGGATTCAAGAAAATTATTAGCTAAATTCTCATTTCTGATTATCAGCTCAAGTTTATTTTACTACAGAGGCTTTCGGTTTTCGCTGAGATTCGGGCTGAGCGACCGATTTTTTTAAAATACGATTAATCGAATGGATCGATTCATATTTTTTTTGTAGACGATTAATTTTGTCTAATTTAAAAAGATTTTGAAGGATTCGAGGGATTCACAAGTATTTCAAAAGGATTTCTGGGATTATAAAGGATTTTGAAGGATCTCAAAGAATTTCTAACAATTTCAAAGATTTTGAAGACATTCGGTTTTTTAAAATGATTTTTTGTAATTGCAAGCGATTTTTAGAAATTTAAAGGGATTTTAAGAAATTACAAATTATTTTAGGGCATTCCTACAAACTTAAAATTTTTAAAAAGAATTTCAAAGTATTTTAAAATATTTTGCCGGGTTTTAGGCAAATTGATTTTGAAAGATTTTCGAAAATTTCGAAGGTACTGCAATATGTCAAAAGATCCTAATAAAGTCCTAAGTAATTCCAAAGATTTTCCGGAATTTTTAAAGACTTTAGAATAATTAGATTTCAACTTTTCACTGAACAGTTTTTTATCCGGCCAATGTTACAGTTGAGCAACATTCACTATTTTCGCTTTTCCTTATTTTCAGGCAACGAGATTAGAATAGACACCGAGAAAAATATAAAAAATTAAAAAAATTTTTTTTTGCAAAAATCGATCTAAACACATTGTTTCTGAATTTTTGCAAACCTTTTAATAAACGAGATTAAGGCTTGATCATCAAAGGGTTAAATTTATTGAATTTTTAACAGAATAAATTAATTTTTAACAAAATATGTAATTTTTCAAACCGGAAAAATGAAGCTTCAACCAAGAATATTAATTTTCAAAGGAAGAGACGAATTTTTAACCAAATTGTTGATTTTTCATTTAGTTTTCATAAAAAAATCAGTTTTTAAAAAAGAATTAAATTTTTAACCGGAGATGTATCTTCAACGAAAAGAATATAAATTCTTAACGAAAAATCTAGTAGTTTATATTTTGACAAAAAAATTTTTTTATTTTAACTTTAATCCAAAAAGATAAATTTTCATCAACAGATTTAAATTTTCAACAAAAAAAAATTTTTGCAGCCAATAAGAAATGAAAATTACATCTAAATTTTGAATTTTTTAGACAAGAAAAAGAAATTTCTACAAAAAAGTTAAACTTTTAATCCTAAACTATAAATTTTGAATAAAAAAGTTAATTTTCAACAAAATTGTTAAATTTGGAACTGAAAAGAAGTGATTTTCTATAAATAATAAATAAATAATTTCACAACTAAAAAAAATCGAAAATAAAGTAGTAAAATTTTCCATATAAACATTTATGTGCAATGAAAAAAAAAGAATTTTATAACAAAATTTTTTAATAAACTAGTTCATTTTGTAACCAAAGATGTAATTTTTAAATTGAATGTTTGTTATTTTTATTATAATTATTTCTATTTTTATAATTATTATAATTTTATATAATTATTGTAATTGAATCTCTAAGGTAATAGTTGGATTTTTAATCCAAGAAATACATTTTTTAACGAAATTTTTTAATTTCTTACTAAAAAATATTAATTTTTAACCTCAAATAGATTAGCTTACTTTTCAGTTTAAAAAATTAATTTTTAACCAAATAAAATTATTTTTTAATACAATAGTTAAATTTTCAACAAACCGATCAATTTTTTAATTCCAACTATATTAAAAACAAATTGAAGTCCTTAAACTTTATTAAAATCTCGCGAAAAAATCATTAATTTCTTTTGATCGTTTAATATATTTAGAAATCTATGATATACTGCGAATTCTCCTAGCATTCATTAAAATTCTTAAAAATTGGTTGTAATGCTGCAAAATCCATTAAAGTCTTTGAAAATATTTTTTATAAAATCCTTTAGAAATACTCAATAAGTTTTTGGACAATATTTAAAAATCATTAAAAACCTTTAAAAAATTTTTCAAAATTTCTTAAAATTCTTTAAAAGTTTCTTAATTGCTTTGGATTCCTTGGAATTCTCTCATTTGAAGATCGAGATTCAAAATTCACGATGAATTTGGCTCCAGAGTCAACATTTTATCCAATTTTACGAAATGCCATGCGCTGGCTCTAGCACATGGCATAAATTCCTTGAAATCCTTTGAAATCTCTTCAAATCTTTCAAAATCACTTGCATAGATGTCATAAGATTGGGAGGTACTTTTGAAGATTCTAAAATATTTATAGAATTTTCACAAGAATCAAATGAGTTCTAAAAAACTGCCATGTGCTATAACTAGCACATAGCAAATTTGTAAAATTGATCAAAATTGACTCTTGAGCTAATATAATGATAAATTTCGAAACAAGCAGTTGGAAATAATGCACTATCTAATTCAGAGAAGATTCACGCGAGCTGCAATGAATATAAGCAATTTCTTAGAAGATTTGAAATTATCTTAAGAGATTCCAGAAGATTAAAAATATTT